>JAQFXM010007612.1:0-11653 GCA_034693345.1 Entomobrya multifasciata
CATGTCTACTAGATACTTTTATAGTGTACTACGTACACTAACGGGAATCTAAACCGTGGTGGCTGGCTTTGCTAGTACTATATATGAAATACAATATGGAGGTTTTCTTGTGTATATTTCTCAGGGAGAATGAAAGGGAAAACAAGATTTTTATTTGGTTGGTTGCTGAAAAAGGTATAAAATATGAGAGGTTACTACGTAGCAGTAAGAGAAGAGCAGTGGTTTGGTTATTTCTTGTGAATTGAACCGGAAGCATAGCTTTCATCTCAAATTTCCGCATGAAAGATATGATAATAGAAAATGCATAATGCCTGCATGCGCTTTTTAACGATTCTGAGAAAGACCGAGTGAACCTCGCATGTGAAAATAAAAAAGGTAAAAATAATAATATGCAGCAACAGGGGATAAAAATGGAATAGGTAAATGTAAAAATGGATTTTTTACTGCTTTCCATCTAATAGATTATATTTTTTGGAAGATGCTAGGAAAAAATAGGTACAGGATGAAAAAATAAAGATGGTGTTATTTTTGGATAAGTTCTTATTGAACCAGACCAGATGCTTTTCAAAGTGAATCTAATGCAGTCAGTTGATAATATATTGAGTTTCAAAGAAAGTTGGATGACTTTTCGACTTTGTAATTCAGATCAGTTTAATTTATCATTTTTCATTTTGTGACAAATTGACGGAATTTTTTCCCGTGATAAAGTCATTCGCTGACTGACAGACATATTTTATCCTTTCTCTCATGAATCATCTCACTCATTCATACTCAATATGCGCTCTTGTTCTATTTTTCTCTGCCAAGCCAGCAACATCTGTTGTTGCTGTTTTAATATCATTATTCTCTCATGAGAATAAAGAGAGATTTCTTGTTAGTGAAAGCGTAACAGTGAAAGGAAGCAGAAGAAATGATAAAATGACAACATAAGGCTAGAGCTGTCTATTAAAGCAATATGGATTGAAATTCAGTTGAGAGAGGAAAAAAGATGTGAGAATGAAATCACGTGAGAAGCAGAAGGCTGTTGAGTTATGTGATGTGAATGAATGAACAATCTTATTCGTCTTAATCATCCTTTAAAATTTACGGTGAAATGCGTTTGGGTGATGACGTGACATAACTAGACACGCAGTTGTACACAAATTACAAATGATTTTGTGTGGTGGTGAAAAGGGGAAAAGTACATTGATACTGTTTAACTTTCTCTTTGTGATCAATAACAAAGTCATCATAACAATACTACTGCGTATATTTACACCAAAAAGTTAATGAGAATGAGAGCTTATTTACATAACCTCAATATTATATCCTATTGTTTATCACTATTCTCATCATGGCCTCCACTCCACCACCACCACTTACTATCACATTGCTCATCTTGTAGTCATTATCTATGCTTTTCTTTGTACAGTTTGTTGGCATAAAACGACCTGGCTTGGTCAAAAAGAAGAGTAATTTGCCAGTCCAGATAACTAATAAAGGAAGTAGGAAGTCAAGTAGAGTTAAACCTTCTGTTTTATACGCACAATGCGCTTCTGGGTATTGTGATGTTGGTAATATGGTGGTTTTGGGAAGATGGCAATATGGCGAAAATTGATTAGTTCCTCATCTGCTCAGCATATAATCAACAAAAGGCTATCGGTCGTGTAATCTTTTTGATCTTTAGGAAGAACTTCCTGGAGACCATTCATGTGCTTGTAACATAGATATTAGGAAAAGCCAAGCAGTCAAGACAAATAACCTTGCTTTTACCTTCCATTGTTTGGTTTTTTGACTTGACGTTGTTGCAGATCACCCCGTGTTTTGCATCGTATTTTGTATGTATGTATTTATTATGTGGAATGCTTTATTATTCTGTTTAGTACTTGAGCAAAACAAGTTATCACGTAGTCAAGTTGGCATTCCAGGGAAAAAAAGGAATGTCCAATGTCGTGACAAGTGGAAATGCCATATTTCTCATTTTCTTGTTTAGTCTTGCGAAGAATTTGACATTTTAGTCATGCATGTGTGATATATACGTGAGCACAATATATTTTTAGATTTCATATTTTTTGCAATTTTCTAGTAAATATTTGTGTGTCATCAAATGATCATTAGTGGATGGTAACATTCTTACTTTTGACTACACAACAAACAACAATCAAACAACAGCAACCTACCTGGTGGGTTAATAAGCATGTATGTATGATAGGTTGGATGGGTTGAACAATTATGTATCATGTTCCATATTTTATTCGCCAATGGTCAACAATTACAGTGTAATTTTGGCATAAAGGTAGAATACAAGACTTATTGAATAGAGATTGAAAATGTGGTGATGGCGGTGATGGTTTTGTTATGACATAATTCTTGTGAAATGAATCATCCCACGTTCGCGTTCGATAAGCTTTGATCTCTAAAAAATTTGACCGAGCCTGTAAGGAATGTTTGGAGTACAAACATCCTTTTTAATTTGAGGTTTCTATAAAAAAAAAATCTATTTTCAGCTGTATTAAAAAGTATTCAACCTTGAACAGTGTATTTTTTAGTTTGGGTTATCGCTTCATTTGACCTTTAGAGAAAATTGGAAACTGAATTAAAGGAAAATACCAATTATTTACCTTCCAAGTAATATGATGTTACCTTAAAGTGGAAAATGATTGAAACTAAATGCGAAGTAAGTTTGGTGTATTTACACTGAACAACGAAACACACACACACACTCGTGTGGTTTTACTTGAAGGAACCTTTTTTTTAAAGACTTGAGGCTAAATTGGGAGACCCGGATCTCTTTTTTGTTTTCGCAGACATTCACAACTGCAAAGGCATAAGACTATAGACTACTTGCTACCTACACATAAAATCATGTTGAGACCTGTAATCGTTTACTTAAGTCTCCTGTCGAATTTCTACAGAATCCTATTCACCTATTTATTTAAACAGGCTACCACATTCATCTTCCAGGTCAAATCCGATCAAATATTTAAAATTACAACAAAGCAGCTTAAGTACATAATATTTTACGTCTTCCGCTGATTTGGCTTCTATTTTTTGCGTCTGTTTCATTTTTAACTGTATAAAAATGTAGGTAGTATGTACGTATACACATGGGTACACACGCATGAGGAAATAAAATAGGAATCACCCAAAAATCCGTGGAACACAAATCGGATCAGATGAGATTCTGAACCACACACACACGACATAACATAACAAACCGGATATTTTATTTCGAAACTAGAGTGAGTACATTATCGTTATAAAACACGGAGTGAAAAGTGGAGTAGTGTGTCTAGTGACAGAATTATTGGAGCGGTTTGGTTTCGCAGGTTATTTTGTCCATCAATCTTTCATCTGAAAATACACATTATTACGTAGCTACATAGTACATGGATATACCTACAGTTTGTTTTCTGTTGTTTTTTACTGTAGTATTGTTGAACGTAAAAAGGGTTATGTTCTAAATAATATGTGGGAGTGGGAGTCGAGTACTAGAATGATATGTAACACAAAAAAAAACATTCGCAGAGCAAAACCTTGCTACTTTGTATTCTTACTGGGTCTAAAGAGGATTTATTAGATTTGGTAGAGAACTTGATAGGGATTCTTTTTGAATTACATACAAACATACAACACACGTACATTATATTTTCCAGAAAAAAATGCTACTCGGTTTAGTTTATCTTTTATAGGGCTGTGTGGTTTATTGTGTGGTGCAAACCTTTTTTGGTTTTATAGAAGGAATCAGCTTATAGAAGAATTGATTCCATTTCACATTTCCTTTGTATCAAATAAAATAAGTGTGTACACACGCTACATTGCATATAAGCAGATGTCACAGAAGTGAGGTATGGAATTTTCAAGCATAAAAAGTCTGTCTGGGTTTGAGAGAGAGAAAAGCGATGGGGTAAAGTGATACCACGTATGACTTTGTAGTATATAAAATTGTATAATTATTTTAAAATGGACATAAAACACGATTACAGTTAATTACGGAGAATTTTAAAAACGTACATACGCTATTTCCTTGAAGCACCAAATTGTTATGCAGCAATCTAATTCATAGCAGTGCGAATCGCATAATTTTCCTCTAGCTCGTGGATACGGATACACAACAATCTTCCTTGTAACACTAATCAACTAATCATTTTGTAAATTAAGTTGTAACCTTTAACTTAAACAAATTTCATAGTTTTATAATGAATATAAATCTTTCACAAAGCATAAAATTTAATCCTGCTTCTTACTAAACTTTAAAATTATACATTACTGATGGATCAATGTATTAGCTTACAATAAAGCAGTAATTTCACGAAGTGTAACACACTGTTAACATATTAAATAGCCATAAAAAAGTGTATATGCACTTAATGTTTGTGTTTTCTTGTAAAATCGAGACGAAGGACAGCCGTGTCACATTCAGGCGCGTCTGTGACACCGGGTGGTGTTGCATTTGATTTTGATGTATGACTCATATTTTATATTACAAAGAAAAGGAAATGTTGCGAATTGCAATTCTGTTTCCAATTTTTTCACCTTTTCGTCAGCACCACTATTTTTTCCATCAGTCCTCCTTGAACTTTTCGGTGATTCAGTCTCGTCACAGACATGCAGTTCATTTCTCTTTGCCTTTCCGTTTGTCCTCTGTCCTAGTGTCTTGCTGTTTTCCTTGTCTGACGTAAAATCTAAGAAGAAGAGAATTTGAAATCTAGCAAGTGAACCGAAATAACAAAAAAAGTCAATTTAAAACCGATTCATCTTTTTTTCACAGTATCTGTCTCGGTAACTTCTAATGAAAATAAGTGATTAGAATTTTTATTCATGTTCATGTTTGCTTTATAAAATTAAAGAACAAAATAAAAGTACGTATTTTCTATAGAATGTACTCTACTTCCTTCCTAAAATTAGTATTCTCAGAATGCAAAGTTTGATACATTATGTGGCTTCTTTAATTTAGCTGATTGAATATTTTTAAAGATGTTGATCTTCTTAGAATGATGTACATATATTTCTGAACAATTGAACATCAAAAGCACTACTTTGCTTTTGATTTTCAATCATTTTCATTGATAAATTTTCCAAGAAAAACATTCCGAATATTTGAGAGAGGCAAACTTAAAAAGAAACGCTGTTGCATAAAATAAAATTGATTGTAATTTTAAAAGTAATTGTTTTGAAAGTTATTTTAGGTTAATAGCAATATCTTGGCTTTGCACTCGCATCTCATTTATTACATCAGACATGTTTACATAAACAAAGCCTAAACACCATCACCACCACCAACAGTGCTATACTTCTACTTTGATTCATTTGCTAACCATAAAAATCCGTTTTAATGTCACATCACTTATATTTTAAAGCTGATAGATGATCTTAGATTCAAATTGACAAAAATTTATACGCATAAGCAAACACAAAAACATGTTATGTCATTAAATCCTCCAATTCTTATGCAGCTGCTGCTGTGCCGCTGTAATTGCGGTTATATAATACACATCCAAAATAAATGGTGTGACAGGGTTCATATATGTGCACTGAATAACTAGCATGTTGTATGGCCATGTACCTTGTCATTTCTTCACATTCCAATTTATTTTACAAGTGAAAAATAGCTTGACTCTCTTTCTTCGACGAAATTTTCAATTCGAATCCCACTCTCATCTCAACAAAATACCTCACACAAGTACATTTTTAAAAGGGTTAAGGACACTTTTCTTCTCTTTTTATGTCAGCTTTGTCCATCAGTAAATATATTTTATTTGCGACGTGTTTTTCTCAAGTTAAAAACCTACAGCATAACAAAATAAAATGGCAAAGTGGAAAAAGGGAGGAAGTCAACGAGGAAATCCACAGGGGAATCACAGGACGCAATGCCATAACATGTTATGGCGCAACAACGGAAAAAATACCTTTCAGAGAATTGAAATACCTGAATTTTGTATGTTTACCTATTTTTTTAAAAAAAACTCGGTAATAATATAATTTGTTTGGTACATGATGGAATAGGCACTTCAATGGAAAATAAATAAATTTTTGAGAGTCCATCAGCAATACTTTTTTGAATGATGATGAAATATGATAAAGGTTTAACATGAAATTTCACTTGACTTTCAACATTCAAGGGACAGGTTGTCTTTCAACATTGCTTTTGTAAAGTAAAGTATGAAAATTGATATGAGCTGGGTGGGCTGAGGCGCAGTAATATTTTTTCAATTTTTATCTTGACCAAAATTTTCGAAGAAAACCAATCCGTTACTTTTGCTTATTTTTATGTCAATATTTCTCGAAAAAAATGTTGACCTGCCGTTCATATAAGCTATCAATTCCGTTTATATATTAACATGTAACATCCTCCTCCCACGTTTTTTTTCATGTTTTCTTAAAAGCCAAATTAATTTAAATAAAATGCCTAAAGAATGATGAAAACCGCTTTTCTTAGAACTAATAAAGTCACAATGAAGAAATATGTTATGTGCACAGCTATTCTCCCTAATGATCCATATCATCTTGAAGAAAACATTTCAATATGGATAATATTCTTATGATGATAATGATTAGAATTGAGTGCCTGTTATCTAACTTGAGGAAGCAACAACATCCTTTTTCATCGATAAATAAACATTGTGTACAAAATATGCCTAAATGTTGTTGAATCCTGAAAATGTTTACAGATTTGTAAGAAGATGCTTATGTTATTTTCTCTTGGTTCAATGAAACATATTGAAATATGTTTGTCTTCTAAATTAACTCTAGATATACCCTCAAGGACTATACATAATTTAGGTAAAATGCCTGTGTTGGTATTTCACATCCTTCTGTTGAAACTTTGTACTCAATATAAAAGATAGATAGAGAGAGAGAGAGAAAGATGATTGAAGATTAAAAGGCCACATGGATTTCCTCCAGGGACTTGGAAAATTTCCACATAGTTTCTAGAAGAAATGAACACGGGGCGATGATAGAAATGAATATAATTTGCTTGAAATTGAATAATAGGTTATATTGATTTTAGATGTATTGAATATTACTACATGGAAAAGTGTTAGGACACCGATTGCCAAAATGTTCTCAGTATTCAAATTATAAAATTTAATATGCATACGTATAAATATATTTTGTAGAAAGGAAGTTGCGTTTCCTACAGACAAGCCTGTGTGTGCGTGTGTTTTTGTAGATGAAGAGCATGTTTGCGAAATTGCTCTAAAAATGAAGAAGAAGATAAATGTGTGACATGACTTGTAAATGTGAACTGAGAGAGAGAGAGAGTAAAAAATGAATGTGACGTGGTTTTGATTTATTGCAAGGCTTTGACCTGGTTATGTACACAGATATATTGCTACACAGTTTGTATAGACTATATCTGTTGTAGAAAGAAAAAAATATATATGTGGCGAAATGCAAGATAAATATTTTAAGTAAAATGAATAGAGGCTGAGTAAAGTCAGGTACACTTGAAAATTGGTACTTAAGGATGATACCCTTTACCACTATTTATTCTGAGTTGACATCCGTGAAATGAGTATACAAGGCATTCCACATACTTGAAATAGAAACATTTTGCTCAAAACTTAGCAAAAAAAACTCAAAGTCAGATTCAACTTAAAGTCAGCATAAATAAGTAGTCATCTTCAATATATATGTATTTTTCTGGGAGAATTGGTTAAGTGGATTAGCAGTTGTTGAAGGGAGAAAAAAAGCAAGTAGAAAATCTCTCTGACTCAAGTCTGGTGAATTGAATATTCAAGTGGATTTTTACCAGTTGCTTTAGCTTTGATGATGATGATGACGACAACGATCTGTGTTGCTGAAGGGAAAAAATCTCTTGAGGGAAAAAAGTACATGTCAAGCTGTTTTTGGGAAGCTTTAGGCTTCAGGGAAAAAAAGTATTTGCTTTTTTGGAGTAGAGTAAAGAGCAAAAACCTTTGCTTTGATGTGTTTTCCTATTTCCTAGCTTTTTATTTGCATTTATCAAGAAAATTTGGCTATTTTTCTCTTGAAAATGAAATGGAGCAATGCTATGGGCCATTAGAAGCAATAAAGAGAAAATATTGGAGATATTATCTTCATGGCTGAATGACAAGCATAATGTGAACTGTGTGAAGAAGAAGTGGGCTAGTATTTTCTTTGCAGTTTAAGTAAGCAATATATATTGGCAAAAATGCAATGTATTATAGCTTATTGGCAGTGCAGTACTATATGATATTAGTATAAGAGAACATGCTGATGGCATGCTGGACTGGGATAAATATACTTGCAACTTTTTTGCTTTGAGTGTAATTCTAATAACTCTTGTTATCTGGGAAAAAACAGGGATATTTATTATCAGCATCATTTAATGGCTAGTTGAAAGTGCAGTGGACTGGGGTAAAAAGTAAAGTATACTTTGGGATAAAGAGAGCGAAAGGACTTATATGGGCTTTCACCATTATTATCTGTGAGCTCAAAAGATCCTAAAAAGATAAGTTTACAAAGCTTTCCTTCTATCATGTTCATGTTCAGTCTTGTACCAGGCGTTAGAAATGCATTCTTTTAAATTTTATTTGGTTTTCAAGATGGATTTTGATATTAGACTGGATATATTTTTAATTAATTATTATGATTGTGTGTTTTATTTGGAAGCATTGACTGAAAAGTCATTGTATTCTTCTTTATTATTGGTGTGTTATGTAAAGAGAACAAAGTAACAGTTCAGGGTTCACGGGGATAATCATTTCATTACAGTTGGAATTGTAATATTTTTTTGGCCATGTCATATTCAAGTTTGATTTTGCCATTCATCCCATCACATCCATCAAATCACCCGTGGCGTGTTTTCCCTGTGATATATATGCTTTTGCAAGGAAATAATTTCCCATTCTTGTCAAGGTTATTGTTATATTATGTGATATTTCCCATGTTGATACTGTTTGTGTAAGAATAGAGCTTTTGTCGTATTTGGTTCCCTGCTGTTGTTAGCCAAAAAATTAGCTTTCTTCTCTGATTTTTACCATTTCATATTATTGTGCAACAAAAAAGCAATTTTGGAAAATATTGTATTGTGTGATTTCCAATCTATTTTCCATATCTATCCTTTTTATCTTTGTCCTTTTCTAAGTAATGCAACTTCCGGTAAGAATATGGCGAAAAGCAGACATCTTTTGAACAAAATAATAATACTTTTCTCCATTGAGAATGAATGAATGTAAGGAAATCAGAGAAAAAGGTTCAATATGCTTGCATTTTTATAGGAATACAATAGATTTGTGTGGGTTTAATAAAAAAATAAAATTCTTAGAATTTTTTTACGTAAGTAAAAGTAGAAAATTAAAGGGGAAAATATGTTGTTATGATTTGCATCAAAAGATAATTGGTTAGTATGCTTTGAGCGCTTCTTTCTATCTCCAATAATTTGTGTAGGAATATTTCAGGGTATTTTTTAGATGATTGTTAGTTTGACTACGAGCCTTATTTTTGGGATATTTTCAACAATGAAATGGGCATAATTTGAAGTTATTGTTAACTAAGAAGCTTAAGTGTATATTTTACAATGGGCGATCTTATGATATGGATATGACTTGAGTGCCTATTGTATCAATTTCAAGGAATTGAAATGAATACACTAAAAGCTCTTTGTGTATTTTGATATTAGTGTTTAATACCATTGTAGAATTACATATTACCCATATATGTAGCTTACGGTCATAAAAATATGTACTAAAGTATCAGATTTTTCGTTATCTCTGTTATCTGTATCATCTTCGATACGGGATGGTGATGGCCATGATACGGTACATTAGCTAAATGGAAAAACAACATGGCAAAAATCAAGAAATGTAAGATGAGCAGTCAAAAGCAAATGGGTTATTGATACACTACAAATGTACATGTGATGGTTGATGGTTTTCTTAAGAAACACATCAGTTCAGATTTTCTTTTGGTTTTCGTCACCCACTCGTCTGTACTCTCAAAAAGCAGTAGTCAGTAGTCAAGATAGACAGATGAAGAGAAAAAATAAAAGTTTTTAAATCGAGTGGGAAAGATATGTAATATTTTTTCTTGGTAGTTACTTGTTCTTCGATATTTTAAACAAGTTGTACATTTTTTTATGAACTTCTTTTTGGACTTTTCATCTCTGAGAATTTGGTTTTAGAAATTTTGGACTTGTTTGGTGGGAATTTCGGATGAATTTTGTGACTTTTTAATCTCAAAGGAAATCAGAAATGCATTTATATTTTGTTGGTTTTATTTTGCTTGCTTTCCAAGAGAAAAAGGATAGATGCTTTAAATTCTAAAAGAAAAGTTAAATTTTTGGAATTGGAATGCTCAAAGGATTGGATTCAAGAGAATATTATGATTATGACTTGTTATACTTTTGTACGGTGACATAGCTTCATTTTGGGAATCTGACTTGCGTCTCACTTTGCCCCAAAACCTGCTGCGAAGAAGCGTAGCGTAGTGAAATGATCTTGAATTGAAGCAAAGATGATAATATCGAACACCTGCAGAGATTGAAGTAATATTTTTCAATGTAAATTGGCATATATGGAGTTTATAGAGCGTGAGTGTGTTTATCTACGTGGCTTTTAATAATGCTAAAGCCATTTTACAAAAGTTACGTAGCCGATTAGAGTATTCAAAAGTTCGTCATAGACAAAAAGATGCAGATCGAGAACATTGTAAATTGCAAGCTTTGCTTTTGAAGGATGATGTGTGGGACGAATGGTTGGATGGATTGATTTTCATTTTAAAATTCAATAGAATCGTCGTTAAGTAGCTGAATGGCAGATTACTATGTTTTATATGCAAACATATTTATGTGACATGAACATGCATGTTTGGTATTTAAAGCAATTCCAATCATCAGTTAAATAAGCTGATTAAAGAGTTGAGTTTTATTGCGATTTCTATTGGGAGAATAGCTACAAAATAATGATGAGATCATTTATTAAGAATTTGTTATGCTTGTTTGCTTTACTACAATCCAACTAAAATTAGTCGTAACATAACATGATGAATTAACAAATTAATTGTGCAAATTGTTAGACATTGTTTGTAAAGGTGATTTTACAAAGAAGCAAACAATTATTAAAATGTAAGTATACATGAATGCGTACGTGACAATTGACAACATAATTACAAGAATTTCGACACACGAGGCACGGCACCACATTTTTATTTTTGCTGACCACAACGGCTGTGCCCACCCTGTTGTGTATGTGACTGATTCCGGTTGAATCCAGAAAAAGTTTGGGGAGAAAATGTCATAATCAAATTGATCTTATACACGTGGAAAAGCGTAGGAAAGGAAATACAGTATGCACACATATGTATCTATCATTTCAGTAAAGTTTGGACTCAGCATAATCAAGGCAGCCTAATAAGTTCTTGGAAAAGTAAAAAAAGAGTTATGTTATAAGTTATAGCTAGCTTTCTGTAAATAGTGGAAGGCATCACTTTGTAAGGTGAATGGCTGTACAAGCATTTTTGAAATTTTTTCACAGGATTTTCACGGAACAATTTTTTAAGCTTTGGCATTTTAGTAAAGAGATTGAAAAAGCTGCTGAAAGTTTGAAAATTGGATGGAACCCTGAGCTGAGCAGAGCAAAACGAGAGAAAAGGAGATTGACACGATTGTCACGTAACTTATTGATTTAATAGATGTGTCTTATATGTCCATATATGTATTTTAAATGTA
>JAQFXM010007613.1:0-11650 GCA_034693345.1 Entomobrya multifasciata
GTACTTTTTGATACTCGATGAGTAGCAATTCGCTGTAACAAGCTAAATTGAAAGATTTTATCTGTAATGATATTTATTAAAATGTTGTCGGCTAAGGGTACGACCCACACTATGCGCCTTTCTACAACTGCTTCAATTTGACATTTTGTTTTCGTTATCTTCGTCATTTTCTGCGTTGTGAATGGAATGGATCTTGTAAAATGTCTTGCGGGATTTCTTTTTAAATGCTGTTACAGTTATAAATGATCCACCCAAAAGTGATGCATTGTTCAGATCTAGAATCTTTTAATAGATTACATGAAAAGCAAAGTGAGGTAGCAGAAAATTGCAACCTGATATGGATGCACCTGTGCACTGACTGAGTGAGTGTGCCATATCATTATTCCACTCTCCTCAGAGCAACTATCAGATTTGTTGACAGGAGAGTAAGACACAAGAGGAGGATAAATCTGTAGACTTAATGGATTCTCCTCCGAAGCATTAGACTCATTTGTTTACAGAAATTTATGGGAAATTCGCCTAATGTTATGTCATGCCATGCCTCCTTCAAAACGGCCAACAGTGCAATGCAAACAAATAGCCCTTGATTATCAAAGTTCATTCAATGCAAATTTCTTTTACAATTTTAATTTTAAAGATTTTCTTTCAGTGCTTCAAAAAAGTATACATGAATTATCAAATTTACTTTCGTCGACAGTTACATAAATTGAGTGCTTGCTTATTTCACCGCTTTGCTTACGCTTTTGTTTATTGTCACAGTGGGACAGAGAATATTACATGGGATATCTGTCAACAGGTTGAATAAAAGGAAGGAATACTTATTAGGTTTACCTTGAGAGCTTTTGAATATCAAATGACTCTCTGTTCTCTGTGGCGGCAGGTGTAAATGATGATAATGTTGATGGATTTTGTAATTAATGAGATTTTAATGTACTCATTGCATGTCCCATCATCATCGCTCGTTCATTAATACGTGCATACGCTTGCGGTAAACAAGCGCTGCGATATAAGAGATACCAAAAAGACAAGAGAGAAGTTGACTTGGACTATTGACGATGGTGATAATTACTTGCGTAATTCGGTGTGCAGTATGCAAGGTTCATAAGAAGATTTATTGTAATATTCTTTTCTAAAGATCACAATCCCCATCATCACGTCTCGTCTCAAAGTCGGCAGTTGTCTACGTAAACTATTTTATTTAACTTTTGATTGTCCATATGTCCATACGGCAAGCTTTGCAAATGAATTATTAAAATACAAACATACCGGTGTAGATTTTGTATGTATGCGTTTGTATGACTCAAATTAAAATTTTGTGAAATGAAACCTTTTTGCGACAAGGCGAAAGCGCGGTCAATGCTTGAAGATCGTTTAAAACGCGTTGCGTTTTGTCGCGTCGGATGGAAGCTCTTTTCATCAAACTTTTAAGATTAATTACCATTCCGTACAGATGCATATATAATGATCTTATTTTGAGTGTAACTATTTGACTATTTGTATTTAAATTGGATTGCATTTTCTGATACTGCTTGTTTCAACCTTAAACCATCCGCATGGCAGAAAGTGTGCGATACCAGTAATTTAAACGGGTTAGTATGATTATTTGCCGATGTTGATTAATTTATACCTTTTCGACAATAATGATGATATTTGCTACACGTTCAAGATTAACTAAAATTGCTTGTCGCATAGTCTATAGATGTCCATTTTAGTTACCCTATAATCTTATCAATGTCGTTTGTTTATTGCTTTTTAAAGGTAATGTACTACATGTACGTGTAATAATAAAATGTACTTACAACTATGTTGAGATTTTTACTACGTTAAATGATTAATGGCAAGATTGACATTTAAAGATTCAAAAATTACAAAGCAAATATGTTGGCCGAGCTTCAGCTCGGGAAAAAAACAATTTGCAATTTGCACAGTTTAACAATTTTTGTAACATGAGACTAATTGAAATTTCTGGGTTGATATTGTTTGTTTTGTGCTTCTTAACTTTTTTTAAACATGCTTGTTCATCATTGGGCCAAAGAAGATTATATGAAATTATAAAAGCAGATTGTAGTAATTTTTTGAGGTTAATTATTTTCAATAGATAGCAATGCTATGTGAATACCTAATGGCGTGTAAAGAGTCATTATGTGTTCTTCATCTTTTACTTTACACAAACCAGAGTGACACAAAACCTATAATTATAAGCCAAGGGAAAACAATTAAAAATAATGTGAGATTAATATTGAAACCTCTAATATGCCTTGACTAGGTGCGTTTGTATTATTATCATCGGTCATCGGCACACAGTGCATATATTGCATATTTCATCATCATTTGCATATTTAAATGGCTTTTCTACTTGTAAAATAATAGATTTAACTAAAATTATTAATGAATACATACGTTTCATGATAGTGATTTGGTTTGCAACAAAGTAGGTAATTGAAGAAAAAAAAGGGTTAAGTGAAGTGGCAATTGGCAATAATTTTCTGGAGTGTGCTACATGTCTAAAATGCTCACGTGTCCATGTTTGTCTTGAAATAAGTCTCATAATTTAAGAAGAAACGTGTAAAAACCAATTTGCCATGAGACTGAGACGCTGAGATGAGAATGCAAAATGACAATGGAACACAACCACTATTTTGCTATTGATAGCTCATTTGTCTTTAAAATCGATACCGATACATATCCATTTACATATATATTTTACTAAATATAGACACAAATTTTTAACTATGCTCTAACCCAACATGACATTAAATACCTACCTCATCTCTCTTCTAGTAATATTCCAACAATAAAAGTTGAACTTGACTTCTGGTTGGTTGACGGTCTTGATGAGAAACTTTTTTTTGCCATGAATTGGTTGGTTGTTTAGCTATTTTACCTGTGTGACTTCTTGGTCAAGTTGACATACCATTTTTATCATAGATTTTTAGAGAACGTATGTATTGAGGAGCCGAGTGTACTCCAATTCAAGGACTTTAATTGTGTTGTGATTGTTTTCTTGTTAAATTTTCAAGTGCGTTCGTTCTAAAATGAGCTTCTATGTATCTATTTATATCTGTGCAAAGAAAGAGTTTTATTATAAAAACTTTTTATATCGATATAACATATATGTATCCTTTTTCAATTGTCAATAAAATCTAAACAATTATTGAGAGTGTGCAACAGGAGCCTTTACAAGGGAGAATTGCTCATTTTTCTTTTATTGGAATTTTGATTGAAGTCTCTAGTCATCATCATAAAAACGACATTTTTATTTGCATGTTTTGAGGAATGCCATGTCCAATAAATTCATCATTTTACTGTTATTTTACAATACAAAGGTTTCTCTGGATCAAGTATAAGAATTAATCATGCATTGTGCATGGTCTCCAACTTTGAGGGCCTGAAACCATTTGAGGGGTCTGGAGATTTTTTTTCCTTCCTCGTTCAAAAAATGTCAAATGAATGCTATTTTTTTATTTTATGAGCATACCAATCAAAATTGTACAAAAGATTCTCTAAATGCCTAAATTTGATTCATTTCTATAAAATGAGTTGTATTTCTATTGTTTCACTTTCCATTGTCATCACACACCTGTAATGACTTGTACGTTTGTGACTTTTGTCTGTCAGTGAGATCAGTACTTTTTGCTGCTGCTGCGGTTGGTCTTTAGATTCCCTTTTTTTAATAAATTCATCTCACATGCAAAAATGGACATTGTCACGTACGCGTGCTAACTACACATGTGCTATCAAAAAATCCCCTCATCATCCACAAAACATTACATTTTAAATTTTTACGTGACGGACGACTTGGCTTAATGTCACAGTTGGTTTTTTTCTTCATACAAACTCTTTCGATCAAAATGAAATTAACGAGCTCTTAAATCTTCTCAGGTTGATGTGTGATCTTTATCATTAAATTGGAACATAAAAACACACATGACATTCTGACACGTACAGTAAAATGTTCTGCAAGTAAACTGCAGTCACGATGGACAATAAGGCTTGGCTCGAGAGACAAGTGGTATACCTAATAAAAATGTAAATTCATTAATAAAATGGATATGATCCTATTTTATTTCTTAGTACTTTGTTTTGTGACGCATATTTTCTTGGTATGTACGCCATACATTCGGCTAGTTTAGAAACAGGGATCAGTGTCATTTAGATACTTTTTGGTCTTGACCTCGTACATCCGATGGCCACTATGATCAGATCAAAAGCCTAGTGTAGTGTTGATCCAATTGTTACAGAAAATAAGCTTCATATTTTTAGTAGCGCATATTTTTGCAAATATTTTTCATTTTTATTAAGTTTTGCTCGACATAATCACAAAAAACTAACAAATTCGTTTATTGATAGTACAAAAATAGTCCTCAAACGTCAATAACTACAAAAAAATATTTGCGGTAGCTGCGTAAACAGAACTTGAAATATTTATATGAGATTCATTCATATTTTTTTTGCATGAATAGAACACTCTAGTTAGTCTACATTCTACATTGTAATGCAATGTGGAAAAATGTTGACATTTTAAAGGTCGCATGGGCGTGGATCCCAAAATCATCATCATCATAATCATGAGCAGCAAAACGTTGGAGTACCCACTACCTTAAAATCAAGGCAAGGTATTATATTCATATGATATGTATCATGTATACATCACTTTATAAGGTACTAGTACCATACCATTTCCAGATCGCTTGAAATTACAATACAAAGTTTTCATACATGTTTCTCTGACTAGCTAAGAATTAATTCGTTATTCAGCATTTCTTCAATTTTTTTCTTCTTCTCACAAATCCCTAAAGATCACTTTTCATTACAAGAAAAAATGATCCATTTTATGCATCTTGAAAAGAAAAAAAGTGCTAAAAAATTTCAAGAGCCTCGAGCCCTTTTTTGGTCCAATCATCAATTTTTTATCATTATAAATTATAATCATAATCCGCCATCGTCATATCCTTCTGTTCGTCCGTCCCCAAAAAATGCAAAAATGGAAATGTATTTGAGCCTGGCGGCGGCGTTTTTATCGCTTTTTTATGTTTAGTATCGTCATCATTCTTGGATTGATTTTATTAAAGCATTATGCCCACATTTTTTTGGCAACTTACGTTTGAAATTACGATAATGCGTTTTCAATTGCACTTCAAAGTTTTATGAATGAATGGGCTCTTTTTTGGATGGGTGTTCTTTTACTTCTTGGTCCTCTGTTCAGTTTTTTCGAGATAATCTCAATTGTCTTATCAATCGATCATATCATTGCGGTCAAGAAACATTACATCACATCCCATCACGAACTACTCAAAAAAGAAGGATTCACCCACGCCTAGTAGCCGTGTTAACTGTTTGCGGTTACAAAGTTACAACAGCTAACCAGATTGAATGAGCAAATGAGCAAAACAGCTAACAAACAAGGTAATCAAAAATCAGTCAGTCATCAAGTCATCATCGTTGTCGTCGTTCTGTTATGTATTCTCGATCATCTCGATCGCGATGACGGACGGGTTGAAGAAAAAAACAATATATGTAGCAGTGCGGTAGTTATAATAGTTATAATTTATAATGGGCAACATTATAGCACCTGAAAAGTGAAGAATTTATGAGGACGACACGGACAGAGGGAGAGAGGAGTAGAGAGAGAATTTCTTCAACTGACAAGGTTACGTGTAGTGGTTTGGTGGTTGGACGGTGGTGTGCAGTTGGAAAAATTTGTTAAGGAATTTTGATAATGCCAGCATGAGATTAATGATAAAAACACGACGGTCGACAAACTGTGCTCGGCTACTCATATAACCTGTCATTTTAAATCACGATTTGTAAAGACGAATATCTTGTTACTAGAAATGTTACCCTACTGGTGATCATGTAGTTAGCAGTCAAGTTATTTGCTGACTATTCGTCTTATTCCAACAAACTAAGAATTTACACTAATGACCCATTCCAAAACCATTTCCAAATTGCATAATAATATATAGGATATATCTCTCTGAAGATGATTGTCACATTTGTCACATAGGTAGTTACGTTCAAAGATTAATGAAAATGTCATTTAGCAGTAATGAAATTCCCATAAAACCTCCAGAAAATTTGTTTTACGAGAAAATTATGACCACTTGTGGATTTTTACACTAAAATACATTCCTTCTCAATGTCACTTATGTCAGTTGTCTTTATACTACTGTGTTTTTTTGTAAAAAATCAAAAAAGCAATTATTTTGTCGCTGTCACAAATTAAAACGTGAAGAACAATAATATCCCAGCGCACTGTCAAAAAGGAAACTTGCAAGTTTAAGGAAAAAAAATAATAATCTGCTGAACTTGTTTGCAAACAAGTGATGCTACTGTGTAATCTTCTCGTTTTAAAAATTGTCCTTGATCCTTGACCTGGAATACAATCAACAATTTTGTACACTATATATTACGTTGCAGTTTATGATATGTACTTGTTCGTCGGTCACTAGCCACTATCATCAATGTCGTTACGATGAAATTGAAGCTACAAGGGTGTCGAATCGTAGAAGTAGTTGTATTGATTTCATTGTTATTATTACAGAGATCATCAACAATGGTATGACAGTGACACTGCACTGCAAAATAAAACAAAAAAAAAATCTGCGTCTGCTGCAATGCAATTCAATATAGACCCAACAACTTTTAAAATGGTGTTTGTTGCACTGATTGCTTTACATTTAAATATGTGATATTGTTTTGCTTGACAGCTTGTAATTACGATTCAATGCGAATGTAGCTGTATCATCGGTATGCATACATTTTAGACAAAGTTAGTCGTAATATTTTTGCCCTGGTCAATGCAGCAGACAAGACAAGCGTACTCATTATGATCATATCCTCCTCTCTCACTCAATTCAGTTGTCGCCTTTTTAAGCTACTCATAACTAGCTCATATATATATGATATATGTATAAAAATGTAAGAATGATAAAAATATAAAACAAAACTAGAACAATAAAATGAACATTAGGAGTCATAATAACATGTCATTTTCTAGAACCACAGCTACTCCTTCTCCGTTTTCCTTGCACATTTTTTTTGCAGTCCTCTGTTCAAGATGCGGCGTTTGGAAAACAGGATCCGTAAACCTATAACTTTGTTAATTTTCACATTTTTACTGCCACTGCCACCACACAAGTAATAAAAAATACTACTTCATAACAGTAGCAAAGAGAAGGCCTATTTTTGCCACTGCCATCGCTCTCATCACCTTTGTCTGCTGACCAGATGCCAAATGATACAAGTCACAAGTCGTTCACATGCTTGCACAAAACAGGGCAGATGAGATGAGGCTAGAAAAAATAATGTGCAATTTAAAAAAGTTAAAATTATTGGTATATCTCATTGATGCTCCTTGTAACTTTAGGTGATGTGTGGTGGGTTGTGGCGTGTCAGTGGTGGTGCCAACAATATGAAATATGCACCTTTGCTTCATAACAATCAGACTTTACATGTTGTTGAATTAGAGAAATGCAAATGTTTATAGTAAAAGGTATTATTACTGATAATAATCATTGGATAAATGAATACGAATTAATTTATAGATATGCTTCTTACAAGCAAAACACATTTATAATATGAAAAAGTGACATAAAAAGGTAATCACTTCACAGCTTCCATTCTTTTTTAAATGTGCTAGGCTTGGCTAGGGCCATTGAGCCAATTTTAATATTTTTTCTTG
This sequence comes from Entomobrya multifasciata, assembly GCA_034693345.1. Taxonomy (NCBI): domain Eukaryota; kingdom Metazoa; phylum Arthropoda; class Collembola; order Entomobryomorpha; family Entomobryidae; genus Entomobrya; species Entomobrya multifasciata. Next base: position 7,685 of record JAQFXM010007613.1, read on the forward strand.
ATACCTCAATGCAAACTGCAACCTGCAAACAGGCAGAACGATGTACGGGTTATATTTTTTTTGCAAAGTCAATGCATCATCATCCTCAAGAAGTGTGATTGTTGTTGATATTGATCTCGGATGCACTGATTTATATACTTTATCTGATTCTTTTGATTATATGCACAAGACTCAGTCAAATTAGTAAAAGCAAATAGTAAACAGGGGCAATATAATAAAAACTAGGTGTCAAATGCAGAGTAACAACACACGCGACGATTTATGCACAAGTTGAAATGTGTATTGTTTAGATATGTTGATCAATAGACAAGGTGCATTATGCACTTCAAACTAAAGTTACGCATGTTTGCCAGCTTTTATTGATTTGACATTTAAAGACGCAAAAAAGTGGGAGGTGGAATGTCGACTTGCATAATAAAAGTCTCGGTGTGATGCATTCATCAAAGATTTGGTGACGCCTCTGGCGTCCAGTTGTGCTTGACATAAGAATACTTTGTATACTCAGTCAGAGAACTCAGACGCACATAATCTACTATTTTTATTGTTTGGTACTTTTAAAACCACTAATGACTAATAACTGATAAGTATATATAGAGATTTCTGATAACTTTGATGATGATGATGGTGAACTTGATTGCAATCTTGTTTTTTGTGCCATTTAAAAATATCATTTAGGTATAATTAAACATTGTACTACACTACTTAAGTGTTTTGGCAGATTACATTATATTCAAATGCAATTAAATTTTACTGGACATTTCAAGAAAATCATAGGCTTCAAACTTGGCTTTTAATTGTTTCGACTGAACACACATAGTCTCTTCTTTCATTCCGTTTTTGGATTGACTGCTATAATAAAATTGAAATTTCAAGGAAACATTTTTGCCTTCACAGTTTAAAAATACTCACAAATCAATACTCTCGGTCGGACATTCCTTTTCATTTCGTTTTAGTTGATTGTCCATTATTGGTTAAACGATTATATAATACATTGTTTTATATACGGTATACTCTGAACTGCATGCATAATTAATCTAGAGGTTCATGTTTGTAAACTTTGTTATTATTGTTGTTCGCCGGCTTATTATCGTTTTGACATTCATCTGTCTTTACAAGCAAAAATTTCAACGAATTATGCGCTCACAAACTTTTACAATTACAATCATCATCAGTAATCATAACAGGTATGTCTAATATGCAGTGCCTTAAAATTGCATGTTACTGTTTACTCTCTTTGTTTTAGAGTTTGTTGTGCACAAAATATTAACATAGAGCTATTAATCTATAATGTTAACTGCTTTAAAAAATTCTAAATTAGGTCTGTGCGATAAATTTTCAGAGATAGACTTATTCGCATGAAGACATTGTACATGTATATTATATACCTAAATGTCTTGTACTCATTGGCTTATTTATCCTCATTTCTCACAAATCTAAACGCTAAATGAATTGTTACTCTCGTGAATCTTTAAAATGTTGGCAATAAAATCCCGCCTACCATTATCTTATCATTATTATTCATTCATGAAGAAAATTGAGTTAAGTAATTGGATTACAATTCATTTCATTGTGATTGAAGTTTAACCCAACACATGCGGATTGCGTACATATTTGGTACTTGACTTTGGTGACCTGAGCATGCGTTAAGAAATGAAAGAGTTGAAAAAATGAGTTCCATATGAATATGTAGAATTTCTTCATTAGCTCATCTAATAAGATGAGATGATAAGACACAAAGTATTTAACTGCATATTTTATGCAATCTTGTATGTGCAATGTATGAATCCTTAAAATATCGATCATGTAAAGTTAACAGACAGTATCCGAATTTTGGAATCGGCTGAAATGATTATGTATCAGAAATTACGGATTTCTCCGCTGATAATTCGGTAACCGTGTTTCTGCGTCATATAGTTTCCATTTACAGCATATTTCTGCAATTTATTTTATTAACTATGACCACACCATAAAAATGTAATATAGACCCCGCAGCCAATGAAACCTATTTAATTGGAGTTCCTCTTATTATGATTAAAACTTTCAACTGGCGCTAGAAAGAAACATTGCTATTTTGTGCACCAATTCGGTGGTATAGCGTAGTCAAGTGGCAGTTGATCATACCGATCCCACTAATAATAGAAATGCGATATACCTACGTTGATAAGCTATACATGGTTAATTTGAAGGTGGTTAGTATTCGACCGTCTGCAACTGTCCAACCAAGTGACTAATGACAGCGGTCGTCGTGTTCTCTGTGACATTCACAATAAGTCAAGCAACAACAGCAAACAAAATGCAAGCAGGTGGTAGCGGTAAAGCACCAATCTCATTAACAAAAGCTGTTTTTATATGATATGCATATTGACAAAAATATGCACATATGTACCTATGTATGTAGATAGTAGATAGTCAATTTCAATGGTCGTAAAAAAGTTCTTTTTATAGCTACTCGTAGGAAACTAATATGGAAAGCTTTTATATCAATACACCTTTGTATTTTGTATACCTACGTCAACAAAAAAATTATTGAAAAATATCTCCTCAGTTAAATTTACAAAGTAAATAGATTATATTCAAAGTTTGTCCGTGTCACAGCCAAAAAGTGCTGATGTATTTTTAGCATCGATTAAATCGGTAACCGTAGTGTAGTGGGTTCACTACATCTCTTTTTTATGCAAGTGCCCAGCCCTTCGAGCAACTACGCCTTGTCCTTGACATTTGGTTTAATGCTCACATGTCATAGTCATAAACGTACCTATGTATCTGCTTACCATTTTGCAGTTAAATATTATATGCAGTAATTTGTACACATGTTCCTCGGATGATCAGATTAACTGATTTCGCACAACAAAATAATGGCCAGCCAGCAGGCCATGATAGCTATTCTAGTTCTTTCTGTAATTTAATACCTAATATTGGTCATATTGCACATGCACACGCCATTTGACTCATTAGCATAATAATTATCTTTTTTGCTTTTTAAAACTATACCAGAAGCTATGCAATAGTATTATATGAAGCATGCGGATACGATGATGGTGGCACTCAACTTTTTTTCAAGGCAGCAATAAAAAATGAATTCAAGTTCACCCTCATTATCTTTTTATCATTTACATTGATTGTGATTGGAAAAAATGACTGGCTTGTCAGCTTTCGATATCCCTAAAGCACATTATGCATCTTATCATGAAAAATGAAAATCAGTGTCACATTTTAGAGTTTTCAAAGTTATCATAACTTTAATTTTTTTTAAAAATAATGGCATGAAGATCTGAAGATACAATGTGTGTATGAGAGTCCTCCTTTCATGAAATACTATATTAAACCATCTAAGAAATACTACCATTTGGCTTGGCTTAATAAATTTTTTCTGGTTAGCAAGATTTTCACCAAGTTATCTTTTGATATTTGCAGTGATCGCTTTCTCCAGTACATACAGTACAGACAAGTGTTCTTCTCGAATGCAACTAAGAGGAATCATATACTGTCTGATTTTATGATTATCAAATGAGCAACTAACAGTATTCTAAAATATTTGTCATAGTTGACAATCGATATTCTTTGATCATTCCAGGATGTTGTGGTTGTGACTTGTGACATTCTTGGACCGAAGTACTGATGTGAGCCAAGTTCTTGAAATGAAATGGATGCACAATGAATACTTGAACAAAGTAGATTACATATGCACAGAGGTGGATTTTAAAATAAATCGTTTTATTAGATTCACAAAAACCGAAAGCTTTATACTTATGATATAATGACATCAATTCAATATGGTCTAAGTAATTCTTGTTTATAATCTGTCACTGCATTTGCAACTATTTGACGAATAAACAACCGAATCGGATAACTCATTGTAATTCCAGTGTACTGGGTACATCCAGGGGAGTGAGGATTTTTGTCCACATAATCGTCCTGAATCATTTTCTCAACTTGACGTTCCAAGGCAATATTAATTCTGCCTTG
>JAQFXM010007614.1:0-11648 GCA_034693345.1 Entomobrya multifasciata
TTGGGATACTTTGTGTGGGACTTGTGATGGGCATTGTGAGTGTCCTCGTGGAAAAATACAGATATTTTAAGAAACACAATCAGAAATTGGTACACGTAGACTACATGACGAATTATGCGTTTAGTAAATAGTTAGGTTGACACCAATAAAATATTGTGCATAAATCTACTTAATGACAATGATGTGACCAAATGCCCTTTCGTATGACAAATTATGCTGTCATTTTGCAGTATACATATCATATAATATACAATATAGTTAATAATAGTAAGATGAGAACTGAACAGCTCTTTTTTAAGCTTGCTTTTATTTACGGTAAACAAGAAGATTTATACCTGTCTTGCGAAAAATTCAATGAATGTATTGAATTTTATTCTACACTCTACACTACAAAAATATATTAACTGTTGTTGATTGTTATGGTCATCGCATGTTCTTGTAAAATCCTATTTCATTTGTCAATTTTGATGGAGTCCTTGGTAAATTATTAAATTTAGGAAAAGGTGTATAATATGGAATACGAATCAATGGAAAATTGATTACCAATTTTTGAAGTTCAAGCTAGAACCTACTTAAACGCAAAGTTATTATAATTTCTTATTTCAATTGGAACTTTGCTCAAGGTGAAATGGTACAGCATATCTCATATTTTTGTAATAGTTTAACAATGAACTCCAAAGGATGCATTCAAATAATTTAACAACCATGCAAATATTAAAGCTTTCTTACATTCGTTTTGAACGATTCCAAATGATTTTGGAAGTTTTGTTTCTAATATTCCCCACAACTATGGCAGTTGATATCGATGGAAGCAATAAGTTACGAGAAATTTTGGCAGCCATGGAAAAAGCAGTATCATACTCTCAATCCATTTGTTCATTCAATCCTTTTACTATACGGTTGATTGATCTGGAAATGGGAACCTCATTTTTCCCAGTTCTTCAATCTTTTCCAAGAATCCTCGGTTTAAGCGACAGCTTCCTCCAAAGCTTGGAGCCAGAGAGACGACGACACCAGACACTTTCACCAGAATATTTACAGATATCTTCATTTTTCACAATAGTGTATTATAAGTCGTCAAGTGAAAACGATATTGAAAAAATAAGCAAACAAACTCTCAACAATAAAACTATTAATTTATATCTTAACTACGTGATTGAACGTACTGTAAGTCCCAGCTTGGATTTCTTACTACTTATTATTAATATCGAACATAGTACTAACTCAGAAATAGACAGTGCATCAATTTTAAAAGAGTTTCCTGTTTTACCTCGCCTTCTTAACAAACTAGTGCTTACATTTAATTATTCCGATCTAATTTGGACGGATCCACTAACCTATTCTCAAGGTCATCTTGTGGTCATTCCCGAAGTTCCCAACCAACCTTTGTCAAATCCTCGCATGGGCTATAACCTTCGAGGTCGAGATTTTCTTGTTGCTATTGCAGAATCTCCCCCGTTTACATATGAGGAACGCATAAAACCTTTATCACATTTAGCTGAAAAGTCCTTATCATCGCCCCCACAAAAGCCAACTTTTAAAGGTGTTTATGTTGATCTCCTATTCGCTGCATCACTTGCATTCAATTTCACTTACACAATTACCAACGAGGGAGCTGGATATGGAAGACGTTTACCGAATGGAACATGGATAGGAAAGTACTCTAAAATATATTACCCTGACTCGGGGTACGATATGGTTTTACTGATGCCCATCCACTATTTGCTTCAGCGTGGAGACCGTAGTCCAATAATATCAGTAGCATATATCGGTTTCATTTTGGGGGTTCCGGACAAACTCCATGTACCATGGTATGCTTTTTTACAACCATTCGATAAAACAGTGTGGCTCCTCGTCAATCTAACTTTTATGTGTCTTGCCGCAATTTACGTAGTCAAATTGCACTATTTTCAACAACTTAGACCGACTGAACTACTGAACTTGGGAGTATTTATGCCCTTATCCATTTCATTAGAACAAAGTGGGTTTAGGGTACCAAGTATAATTCGTCGTTACGTCGCCATTTGGTTAATGGCTTGTGTTGTTCTGGGAACCGCATATAAAAGTAAACTAAGAACCTCTCTCATGTTTCCACATTCCCTTAGACTGCCATACACATTTGAAGAGTTAGCAGATATCCCTGAAATTAAGATAACTTTAGCCGCTCTAGGTAAAATTGAGGAATCGTATTTCTTTGAAAGTGACCTTGCATTAGCGAAAAGACTAGCACCCAGAATAAATGTAGTGAACGACAGGGATAGCTGCATGAGAACTGCGTTATTTGAGGAATCTCATGTTTGCATCTCGTGGTCACTTGCCAAAGCTCTTGTAGCACAGAAAATGACATTAAATACGACAGTAGATCCGTTTTTCTATTCAGCAACAGGGGTACAGCGGCTCGACGTTGGAATCGGCTTTCAACAACATTCAATATTTGTACGGGCCTTTGAGCTGATTACTCTGATGGTGTTTGAAATGGGCTTGATGGAGAAATGGGAGGACAAAGAGATGCTGGAATTAAAAAAGACGGGAATAAAAAAGCTATTATCGAAAGAGAATCAGGATACAGAGCTAGTGGAAAAATTGTTAAAGATTGCTGCTGGATCCAGTGATAACACTCCATTAAGAATGAGAAGTCTTGTTGCAGTATTTGGAATACTGATTTTGGGTGTAACACTTTCGGGTGTTGTATTATTAGCTGAGTACCTTAGTTCCAGTAAGAAACGTAAAGTGTCCCCGGTTATGAAAGATGATTTGATTCAACTAAAAATTCATAAAATTACGAATGGAGGAAAATTGTTACTTGTTGACATGAACAGGACGACGAAATCCCTGCAAATATTTCAGTATGCTGCTAGTAGTCGAATACAAAATTTCCATTCTCACAAATCAACACTCATGTCAAGTTGAAGTTAGTGACCTTAAAATTTATGTCGTTCGTATTTATGTACTATATTTATATTCCCATGACATAACTAACTGTATATATAGCTTTATAATTAAAAGTGAATCGTAGTTGTTAGAAGCGCGATTCATGTCATACATGACGATAAGGCAACTTTCTCTGTTTTGATGGTCAATGTTGTGTTACTTTACTAGAACAAGTTTGGTGAGACATGTTTTCATGACTGACATGAGACGTCGTCAGCAATTAAATTTGGTACACAATATACAAACAGCAAATCAAAACAAAATCTACTTTATTGCTGCTAAAATATGAACAATACAAACTGTCTATAACTTATAGAACCGGAATTTTGAAATCTAGCAAAGAAAATTGTTAGAATATTCTAGTACGGTCGTAATTAACGAAACTTCTCGACAATCTCGATGTCGAGCAGTGTTAAGCAATAAGTGGTTGTAATACAGAGAATGACTTCATGCTTTCAGAAATTGTGTAATAACAGAGAATAAAAAATCAGAAATAAAAAAATCAAGTTTTTTTTTCTTTCCTTTGACTTCCTGACTTTTCAACTCAAAATATATGAGTTCTATGATTGAGGCATTAAATGGTAGATTGGTAAATTACAATGTATTATTATTTCTGCCTAAAGGTATTCAATGTAATTTTATATTTGTGTTCATGCATGTATCTGCAGCCTGCAGTTATCTGATCTAAAGATCTAAAAAAGCTAATCATAATGCATTGCATGCAAATTTCAGCATTACAGTACAGCATTCAAGTTCAAGGCTGTCAATGTTAACTTCAGACTTCAGACTATGTGTATGTGTTAACTCGTTGCTAATCACTTTGAAAGGCAAAGTTTTCAAAATAATTGCATACTACCAGCAGTCGATAACGACTGATAAGCATCTTGCAATTGGCAGTAGTTACAGATAATAAACTTTGTCAAGATTGTTTCCTTTTAATTTTCATTTGATAGCTAAACGTTTTACCGCAAAGAACATGAAAACATATACAGCAACATAACATTGAAATGCACGGTGACAAGCATTATGATAATCTCGAATAGATTAATTGAATATTGAATTAAACATTAGGTATGTTTGTTGTGTAATATTGATTTTTGTTGGCTGTGAAAATTATAATGACCGGATATGCACTTGAAGTACATATGTAATATGTATTAAGTAATCACTAATGCTATTTCATTGTTTATGCTTTCATTAGACTAATTCTTTAAAACATTTAAAAATGCCTTTTATGATTGTTTTGACCTCCCACTAATTTTTGGCATGTGGCATGTGCGTCATAAATAATGACTTTGATGTAAAAAAACGGAATAAAGAACGGAAGTAAAAAGTAAATCCCTATCCCTTTAGGTACGCATATATAAGTGACGAAGTAGCCACGAAAAATAGAATTAGTTATGCAACAACATTTGATCTCAACAAAACGAAAAAAGGGACATTCAAAAATTTAAATATTTCTCAGTTATTTCCATCAAGACAAAATGGGTGACAGTAAAGGTCGAAAAGTCATATTTTCTTGTACTGCTTTGTATTTCGTCCAGTTATTTTGTTGTGCACATTCTCTAGTTCTTACGGAGTTGACGTCTCCATACAAAGTGCGTCTTCGAAGCGTGGTAAATGGAAAATATTTATCTACCACACATCAAGGAATTATCGGACTCAAAACTGGATCTGTAACTACCCAACCATACATGGAAAAGCCGGAACAACAATGGACTCTCGTTTGGGACCCCAGCCTTGACAACAAATACCATGACGGTTATAGACTGGAGTCCAGAAAGGAGTTTTTGAATCAAGTGACATCATACTACCCGGACGGAAGTACTGTTGCATTGCCCAACATTTGGGAAGTCGTTGAGTTAAAAAGTGGAGCAAACATGTTTAGAAATAAGAGGACAAGGAAATGTTTGCAAATTGTCAAGCCGACAAGTAGTAAAGTAACGGAGAAACCATGTTCTACCCAAAATGTGCTTCAACACTGGACAATTAAGCTTCTTGATATAAACGCACGAATTGGGGAAAGGCGCTACAGAGTTAAGAACAAGTTACCTTTGGAGAGTGACGAGGAAGTGGAAAACGACTCGCAGGACGAGGAGGACGACTTGTCACTTGAAAATTATATGGATGGTTAGTTTTTTTGAAACATAAAAAATACATAAGCAATGTTCTCATTTTTTAAATACAAGAATGTACCATAAACTGTTTTCTAGTTGTTTGCGTAAAAATATAAATCTATTTATTTTTAGTAGTACGACAATAATTGTTCAAAATGGTTGTAAAACGTCTAATAAATAATAAATAAATAGCGCTTTAATGAATAATAAATTGATGATTTCTGGAAGTTTGCATACACTTTCTTGATTTTTAAATTGTTGGTCACTGCTGTTGTGTACCAATCGCAATCGCAATTATCAGATAAGCTTTAGGCGTTGGTTGAAAAATATTTTGCTTTGATGCATATTAACTGTAAAATTAATGAAAATTGGATCGTTTGACAACAACCAATTACTAAACTAATTCAATGCTGTTCATACATTTTGATTTCATTCATGTATGTACTGTATTTTTACCCGACAAGCGTATAATTTTTTATTGCATTTTAGGCACCTCCACCTCACGTCAAAATTAAGTATACGATGAACTAATAACTTACATATATTAATACAACAGTTCAACTATATGGGTAAAAAATAAACCCATCAAGCTAAGTGTAGCAAAGTGGCGAAGCAATTTGTAACAATACATGCGCATGCGGTTTCTTTAAATGTGTTCTTGAAATCACAGACTAATGAACTTGTGACTGCCGACTATTTTTGAATTTGAATGCATTGAAATTGTCACTACAATTTTGAAATAAATTTCAGAATGACGGGTGAAAAGTGTAATCATCCAACTCCCACACTATTTATTTTCTAATACGTTGTTTACATCGCTATAAACATTGATTAACATAGCATAATTAACAACATTCGACAGGAAGATCAGAAGTATAAAAACATTTAACATTAAAAAACAGATTATTTTGCATAATTTGAGATAACTCACAATAAATTCATTTAAAATGGTAATATAACAAACAATGCTTGTTTCCATTGAGTGTTTCTTCATCGAAAAAAACCATAACAGCTACTTGAACTTAAACATATACATACGTACAAAATGATGAATTGAACTACTCCTTACCATGCTGATTTTTAATCTAAACGGCCTTTGGCCAAATTACACAGATAGGCTTGTGATCACTAAAGTAGGACTCATATATCCAGGCAACCACTTCAACAGCATTTGAGAAGCAAATGTCAATATGATTTCCTAGGTCATGAGTTGCTGTATTTACATCAAGTTTAGAATTGTAGTCATAAGACTCAAATAAGTCAATAAGGGCTCTTCCTCCAAGCGTTGCTAAATCTACGTTCACATCTCCAATGAAAACGGTCTTCTTATTACCAGAACTGCGTAATAAGTTCTCCAATTGCTTCAAATAATCGTTAATTGGAAAAGTAGAATGTCTATACATAATAACAGTCCGAATAGCACCTTTCTCAAATGTAAGAAATTGACAATGACTTCCGATAACATTCCCTAAAAATATTTCATATAATGGCGGAAGACATTCTGTATCCTTTCCAAGCAAAAGTAGACCTTTGGAATTCCTCCTTGTTCCACAGAAAGATTTGTGAATGATGTGAAAACCTTCCACACTTACTTCATCGGGTTCCATTAGCCAAGGCTCATTAAATGCAAGGATCGTTGCTGATGCAGCACATTGGTCAGTTTGGATGTCATGGATCTTTCCCATTATGGAGTGAATATTTTGATAGTATAGTCGTTCGAATTTCGAATCAAAATCTTGCAAAAACTGGAATGGAAATTCCATTGGTCGTTTATTCAACTCCAATAAAGCTTTCGATACGGCATCGTTCTCTTTTGGAGGAAGAGGTGGTAAAAAATCACCATCAATAAAAAGTCCACCTGGAGTTGTAGCCCTGCTACATGCAACGTATATCAGCTCACGGTAATTGTTAATAGTTGGTTTAAGCCCTTTAACTGATACAACAACATGCTGCATTGAAGATCCTTGGGCTTTATGTACTGTCATTCCATTTGCTGCAACTAAAGGTATTTGACGTCGGATGATTTCCATTCCCTTTCCTCTAACTACACTAAGATTTCTCTTGACTCTGGATATTCGTACCCAGTTTTCTGGAAGGCCATTTTCTTGCTGATATGCGTTGGTCAACATTCTAGCTGCATTTCCAATTAGCTCGTGCTCGAATTCCATCCAGGCGTATTTAGGTATCTGGTGATTATTAGACGTTGTCGAGTAGTCAATCTTCTTCAGTATTCCCGTTGCACCGTTAAACAACCCGTCTTGAACATCAACGTTTGTAGAGACAAAGTAAATACCACCAACTTTTAAGAAAGTCTTATACGGCAGGCCATCTGATTTCTGCTGATTGAGGTTCTTAGCATATTCCAAAAGGTTTTGTTTACTCACGTCCGTACCTTTACCTACATTAAAAAAATACTGATAATAAATTAATCAAGTTGTTACTGGTATAAATCGTTCAACAGTATTACTTATATATTTGTACCTTGCACTTGGTCATGTGCAGTAGCCATCGCACCTTCAGTGTTCAAAATAGAATGGACCTTGGAGTTATGTTCCATGCAAGATTTCACTGTAGAAAATAGCCAGATCGCCTCTTCAGGTGGTTGGTTTTCTGGAGTTATTTTCCGCGAGCGAATCAGTGCAATATCTTCTTCATCCATTCTTCCTTCGGCCATATTATTGAGGGCCTTACAAAACTCTTCCTCTCCTCTCTGGCGCATTATCTGGTCGAGCTCATAATACTGAAACTTGGCCCATAAGGGATTATCTACTGCTTCCGCTGCTGCAGTTAAATGTTTAGGTGGTAGAAAAGCATAAGAACCCATCACAGGAGGTAGTTGTCTAAGGTGACCGACAACAATAACTGGCTTGCCTCCAAAATCTTTGTCACTGCAGAAAATTTGTTGCAGCCTTGCGTCGATATCGAATAGCTGCCTTACACTGACCATGGATATTTCATCAATGAGGAACAATTTTACATGCTGCAATTTCATTCTCAAACTATTCAAGATACTCGGACTCAAAGGGGTTGCCTTTCCAGTCGACTGCGTAGGCGGAAGTCGAAACGTTGAATGAAGAGTCATTCCAAACACATTAAAAGCAGCTTTACCCGTTGGTGCTGAAACAATTACGCATATATCCTCAGGGCTGCATCTGCTAGATGGGTCATCATATCTAAGATATGTCTGAATAAGGGCAGTAACCACTCTGCTTTTCCCAACCCCTGCACCACCACTCAAGAAATAATAAAACGGTTCGGCACTGGTCTTTAGCTTGTGAAGTACAGTCATCACGAATCGACGTTGTTTGTCGTTTAAGGACCTCATTATCTGCTTGTAACTTTGATCATCAATTAGTTTTGGAGGTCGGAAATTTTCCACCTTTGGACCGGGTTTAGATCTAAGCAGATCACTCTGAATGTAGTCGTGTTCTTCTTCGCCATCAATGAACCCCATGTCGTTTTCAATGACTGGATCCGGTTCTTCTTCATCTTCATTTGCATGCTCGACCATTCTGGCAAGCTCTTCCTCGTCAATGTCGATGTCATAATAGTACGTCTTAGAATTTTCTTTTATTATATGCATCTTGTCTGCAGCTACCTGTCGTGCCGTTTCATTTCTTAGTTGTCCTTCATCTCTCCATGGTACAAATAACATCAACATTTCTCGCCAGTGGTTTCCAGAGTCATCACTTTTGCCATAATGGCGATATCGGAGTACTTTTTGAACATTTCTTTTTCGCATCCTTCCACTGTTATCGTTCAATCCGAATCTCGGATTTTGACGTGAAGTAGTTGCTTCCGGTGGATTATCTAATGGAAAAAAAGATTTTACCAGTTATCGTTTAAAATTGAAAAGCTTTGGTTTGAATAAATTCTCGAAAAGCTTGATTATAGAGCAAGCACTTAGCTAGTCGTACGGCAAGATCTAAGAAATTTGGTTCCTTAGATAATTTTTTATAGTAAATGTTGGAATAAAAACTTGAAAGTTTACAGGAAGGTAAGGCATGTACTAAAGTATGCGTATGCCAAGATTTAAGAATTTTGGTTCGTTAGATAATTTTTGATAGTAAATGTTGGAATAAAAACTTGAAATTTTAAAGGAAGGTAGGGCATGTACTAAAGTATGCGTATGCCAAGATTTAAGAATTTTGGTTCGTTAGATAATTTTTGATAGTTAATGTTGGAATAAAAACTTGAAATTTTACAGGGAGGTAAGGCATGTACTAAAGTATGCGTAAATCAAAATTAAAGAACTTTGGTTCCTTGGATAATTTTTTATGGTAAAGTTTGGAATAAAACATGAAATTTTACACAAACTAAGGCATGTACTACAGTATGTGTATGCCAAGATTTTGGATTTGAGGGATTTTACCAACTAGATTTTAGTCTGCTGCAATATTACTTCCAGTAAATGCTGCTAAGAAAAATTCGTAAATTTTTAGTCCTAAAAATAAATGTATTTACCTGGTAATGTTGATTTCTCGTACTCATACCACGTTGCAAAGTCTGCAAGGCAAATTTCCTCCATATCCCTGTGTCGCTGTACATAATGTTCTAGAAGGCCTTTTGCAACAATATCCGTACTTCCTTCTTCCAGCTGAGCAAGCTCTTCTTGGGGTTTCAACATTCTCACCCTTTCTTCTGGAGGAGATGTACTCACGTAAATGACGTCTCGAGTTGATTGCGTGTTTGGGTATCCCAAAACAAAAGCTGCTGCTTCTTGTGCTGACATTTCATTTCCAGTGATTAGAATTTTTGAGTAGTTTTTTAATTTTTCTTTTACAGTCAAGTTGCCATTTCTTGCATCTTCTGCTGCTGCTTTAAGTAGTTTGGAGACGCCGCTTTCTGATTTCAAAATATATCCTACACAGTATCTTGCGCATGCATACGCATCTGTTACAAATTGGATGTCGATATTTGCCTCCCATTCTAGCAAAATTTTGGAGTTGTACTGATTGACAAATATGGCATTAGTATCCCGTTTAAGAAATGGGGTCACCCGTCGTACTGAACTTCTGACTGCAACCAAGTAGTTTTCCCTTGTTAGTTTTAGAGATTTCAGAAAATCATCGAATGGAATGATGTCTCGAAAATTCTTTGTCATCTCAACAAGCTTCTCATGAATTGTGCGGTAGTCACTTTTTGCTTTTTTTAATTCATCAGCTGGTACGCCTTGTGGCAATGGTTGAAGTATCATTGTCCTATCCATTGGTGGTTTTGGGAAGCCAAAACGGCAGCTGTCTTTGCTTTTTTGGTTTTTGTAGCAGGTCGGGGAATGGTTGTGTAGCTGATAGGCTATCATACGCTCCATTTTACCAGATTCGTTGCGCTCACAAGTGATGAAGCGGTCTATAAAGTCACAACATTGTCCGTAGGTGGCTGGATCATCTTCTTTATAAGTTGGAGTGTCTTCTAGCCAGTACAAGCCATGAATGTGTGGTGATCCTCTCATTTGGAACTCCATTCGGGTAAAGTAATCCGTCACATTGTGTGGTGCAAAAATTCCGTTTTTCTTCATGATGAGGTGGGTAAGAAAAGCTCGAAATCTGTGATCAAAATGCGTCATACAAGTAACTGGATCCCTCTTGATCATCTCACAAATATCCTGGTAGCTAAGTTCTGCTGCTTCAGCCTCTGAAATGTCTTCGTTATGGAGGATTTTTTTGAGCATTATAGCAAGTTCCGTCCACTTTGTTTCGGCAGCGGACAAAGTTATAAAAAAGTGCACTTTCCGTACTGTCGGACCATAGCCATCACGTCTTTAGTTTTTTGTTGCCAGTAGGGTGGGGACGATCTTATGTTTTTGAAGACAGAATATCCTTCATCTTTCCTAACTAATGCTTCAAGGGTTCCAGGCCTCTTAATGTCTCCAACTGTTAGGTTGTTACTTGACGTCGTTTTTCGAAGGCAAATCTGAAGGGCATTGTATATTTTCTCAATCCTGGATTTATTCATCGCATATAGAAGGTGTTCCACAGTGCAGGCTCTACGGTCGTACATTCTCAATTCAGACTTGACAATATCTGTATATGAGACACGAACATTTTCGGCATATTTTCTGATATTTCCACAGTATATCTTGGGATACGATAACTCTTCTGCGCGCAAGTCTTCGTAAAAAGGAATGGGTCGACGTCCTTCTCCAGGGGCAATGGCGACTCCTGGCATAGTGTACAATGTATGCTTGTCGTTGAAGATGAGAGTCTGTTCAGCAGTAATATTTGGCATTGTTTCCGCAGGTAACTCTAACATTATACAAATTAAACATTTATGAGTAATTAATTCTATAATCGATGCAAGGATTCTAATTTAAAGTTTATTTTCAAGCTGGGAATTGATGAATTGCATATCATCTTACCCTCGTCGTCTGAGTTGATTCCATTATTGTTGCTTGGCACATCGGTATTGTCAGAATTAACAAGAAAGTCCACCTGTTCATCTAGAAATTCAAGTAAAAATTTAATTTTTGAAGATGACTTTACTTTACTTTAAGTTTTGAACGCAATATTATTTTACAGAGTGTAGCTTATACCTTCCGCATGTGTTTCCCAGTTAGGTGACAGTCCCACGTTTTGTTAAACGTATGCTGGAGTGGTAATG
>JAQFXM010007615.1:0-11648 GCA_034693345.1 Entomobrya multifasciata
AAGGTAAACAATTTTCAAATGCTTATAACTGTAGTTTTCATCATATAAATAAAGTAAACTTTACATTAGTTCCACTGGAACTACCGTCTTGAACATCAACAAACATAACGATATTTTCATAATTTACAGTACAATTTTTTACAGAATTAGTGGGAGAACTTCTCCAATTATTACATATTTCAATTGGCCACATTATATACACAGTACTTAAAATTATTATATTCAAACCATATCAAATATTAAAATGAACCATACCTTTCAAACGATTAAACACTATTTATGTAGACTTAAATGGTTCAGTTCTTAATAAATATACCTTGAGATAAAGATAATATGACATTTCAAAATAAAATACTAATTTTGCAGGGTTAATTGTAAAAATTTCAATACTGCAATGCGGAATGCAATCGTAATCTGTCATAAAATTAGTTAACTAGTGTGTAGGGTCAAATGTTTTTCTAACCCTTGTCTATATCCAAACTCTGCCTTGCAAAACAAGCAAATGTGAAACTTTTCACCCGTATGCTTACGCATATGATTGAGAAAGTTAGGCGTGTTCTTGTAATATTGTTTACCTTCATTACAAAATAAACACGTCACAAGTACGTTATCTATCGAATGCACAGAGGATGACTCGTGCTTTTGTAACTCCAATAAAGTGAAAAACCGTTTTTGGCTGACAAGACATTGAAAACGGTATGTGCTTCTCGGTTCATGTTTCCGTCCGAAATGTAATTTTAATTCCTTCATTTTATAAAATTTGGCTGAACATTTGGAACAAGATTTCATTTCCTCAAATGCTTTTCTATGCATTTTGGTATTATGATGACGAAGCTCGCCATTAGTGGAGAACTCAGCAGTGCACTGTTGACACTTGTGGGGTTTTTCTTTTGTATGGCTTTGTCTCAAGTGACCAAAAAGTTGATGTTCTTCTGCGTACTTTTTATCACATAATTTACAGGAATAAATGTTTTCTTCTATGTGAATTCGTATGTGACCCCATAAGTTGCAACGCTCAACATATTCCTTATCACAAAACACGCAAATGTGAAATTTGTTTCCTTGGTGGTTGAGATGAAAGCGTCGAATGTGCGTTTTAAGATAATGTTCTCCTCCGTACACTTTGTCACATTGGCTGCACTTTAACTTGGCTTTGTCTTGATGAATCCTTAAATGTTGTAGTAGACATTTACTTGTTTTAAATGTAGAGTTGCATTTGTCGCATTTATGATTTCTTTCCTTTGAGTGAGTAACAGAATGTTTTGTCAAATTGTCGCGACCCTTAAACCGTTTATGACAAATATTGCATTGAAATGGTTTTAAATCTGTGTGTGTTTGTGAATGCGTATTTAAGGCATTTACGTCTCTAAACCGCACCGTTTGTTGCACTGTGAACAGACAAATAATTTTCCATCGTCTCCTAGATAAACGAGGGCATGTCTATTAAAACTGTATTTTGTAACAAATCCTTTTGGACAAGTTGGGCAAACAAACTGACGTTCACCTGTATGAAGTCTCATGTGGTCTTTTAAATGCGGTATTGAAGACAACACTTTATCACATACTTGGCAAGCCAATCTTACTCGTTCGTGGACATTAATTTTATGATGAAACAAACGGCTACTTGTGGTAAACGTGGAACTGCATGATTTGCAGGGATAAACTTTAATATTGCTTGAGATTTCCATTTGGCCAGCTCTTGTTTTTGTAATCGTAAGTTAAGATGGAGAGAAATGGTTTATTTTATACAAGTTTCTGGCAAATTTTTCTTATCAAGAATTACCGAAACTTCAGCAAAACAGGTTGATTAAAATTTTCGCATTGTACGGTAACAAGTATTCCAGAGACGTGCAATTATATTCGGTTCGTTTTCTAAAACCTCAGTTTTTACTCTTTTGGCCTGAAACCCTAAAAAATAGACCAACAAGAGTTGTATTACCACTGCAAAACAAGGACACAAAAACTTTCTAACAACTTTTAATCAAGTACCATGGAGTAGAAACAGCTGTGCTTGTTCTGGTTCAAGACATATTATAATACTTGTGAGCATGGAAGACTCTAATACTAGTAACAACAATAGCTAGTTTTCAGTAATCAATCGGTGTCTTCTACTTTTCTAAATGTTACAACATGCAGCGGATACACCATATATTTGAAGACTGCTTGAGTGAGAAGTACTAATGAATTCAAGATATTATGTACAAAAAAGCCAGTGGTAATCCTTTCAGTGCAGTATGCATGATACCAACACAGCATGTAATAGTGAAAAGCCATTTTCTGTCGCAATGGAGAACATTATTTTGCTCACCCTTGGTGAAGTATGCATTATTACACCAACAAAATATAGAATGCTACGAAACTTAAACACATTTGTTTATAATATACCTGGGTACATTTTAAACTTGTTTACTATTTATTACATACTTTTCTATTAAGACTCTAGACAAAATCAAATATACCGCAAACAATGTAATTTACCATAAAACTTTACTCCAATATGAGTTTCCATTAGTTTACGTTTCAAAATGTACAGAACTTTAGCTATTTTTCTTTTATATCCTGCAAATAAAATATTTTAACAAACATATAAATTAAAGCAATAAACTAAGCATATTTATTTACATCCAACCATTTTTTCACAAGCTCACTGAGTTCTACCATAAATATAATCATAAAATCGCAAAAAATGAGTTACACGCAAATTACCACAAATACTCACAGAGCACAGGCTTTTTAAACTTAAAGTACATTATTAAAAGAGGTGTCCAACAGCACAACATGTGAAAACTCACAAGTCGATATAAGCTATTTTCGACGCTTTCTAAAAAAATAATTTTTGAGCGGAACGGGAATTCAATATTACAGCAAAACATACGCATTTATGTTTATCATATAGTTAACTTACATTAACGAATATATCTTGCCGAACAAAATTTAAGATTAGTCATATTGAAACCCCTACAATTTCACTGTAATTTCATAATGTATTTTTGTTTTATTATCTCTCATTCTCTAATGAGCAGATACATACTAAATAGAAAACGCAAGATTGGCAATAATATTATTTAATTAAAAGCCCAGAATATAAGAATTTAAGATTCAAATCACTTCATCAACCTTCTATTTATGCCAAAAGTGAACGTGTTTCCTCAAATATTGCGATCTTGCAAAAGCTTTGGAACAAACTTTGCACTTAAACGATTTTTCTCCTGTATGCTGAGTCAAATGTTCTTCCAGTTTATTTTTGGTGACAAACTCCTTGGGGCAAAACGCACAAAAATAAATTTTTTCACCTGTATGTTTGCACATATGACGAAGAAATCCATCAGATTTCTCGTAATGCTTCTGGCCATCATTACAAAATGTACAGGTTACAAGTTTGTTTCTTTGCTTATGTGCAATGGTCGCCTCATGAATTCGTAGGTGAGATAAAATAAAAAAATATTTTTCACATGGTTTGCAATAGAAACGATATTCACTTTTTGGTCTATGCTTCCGCTCATAGTGCGAGTTTAAGTCACATTTTCTATAAAACGTTTCAGGACATTTCGAACACGAAATAATTTCTTCGCAGGTTTTTGAATGTATTTTTATGTAATGCAACTGGAGTTTACAGTTATCAAAAAAATCAGCAGTACATTGATTGCACTTGTATGGCTTTTCTTTTGTATGAACATGACTCATATGGGAAAACATTTGACATTTGTTAGAGAATTTCTTATTGCATAACGAACAAGCGTAAAGATTTTCTTCAATGTGCAATTTTATGTGATGCCAAAGACTATATTTTGAAGTGAATTCTTTTTCACAAAAAACGCAAATATGAGATCCTCTTCTGTGACTGGAATGAGAACGTCGAAGATGTAGTCTTAGAGAACGCTTTCCCCAACACACTTTGTCACATTTGCTGCATTTCAGTTTCAATTTGGTCTCATGTACTATCAAATGTGAGCGAAGTATATTTTTCGATTTAAACGTCGCACCGCACTTTTCACAAATATGATTTCTTTCGTCTAGGTGACAAGTTGCATGTGCCGTCAAACTCGTCTGGTTTTTCAGTTTCTTGTTACAAATCTCACATTGGAATCGTTTTTCTTCACTGTGCGATTGTAAATGCCTTTTTAAATCGCTTGTGTCTCTGAATCGCTTATTACACAGTGAACAAATACACTTCCTTCCGTTGTCTCCTAAATGCGAGAGGGTATGTCTTTTCAGAAACTGTATCGTAAAAAATGCCTTGTTACAAGTTGTACATACAAATGATCGTTCACCTGTATGCATTTTGATGTGATTTTCTAGATTTGATTTACTTGATAAAACTTTGTCACATAACTTGCACAAAAATTTCCCCTCGTGAATTGTTAAAGTGTGATGACGCAGTATTCCTCTTTTAGGGAATATACAATTACACGACAGACAGGGATAAGTTTTCGTTAGTTTCGTGCGTTTCATTTTGTCTGGGTTTACTGAAGAACGTAAAAGAAATAAATAAATGAAAAAAAATAGTCAACAAACAAAACACATTAACACAAATTTTCCAGAGACAATCTTAGCAAAAGTCAGAACATGTCATTGGAATCTTCGAAAAGTAAAAAATTGCAAGCTCCAAAATTTGAAAAATTGGAGTGAATACTTAATAAAGTAACTAGCTATTTTGCTACTAAAAATTTATAATAAATATATTTACAATTGCAGCCACCAAATGGTTACAAAACATGTTATTGTAAAGTCAAAAGGTATAGATGATCTATATAGGCCAGTCAATATGAAATACGATTAGATTGGTTGTAATGGTAATTTAAGAAATCACTGGCACAATTTAATATTCTGTGCTGAAACCCAGAAAATGGAGTTGTTAATGTCGGAAAATCTAATTTTCAAATTCTTCAAGTTATCGAAAAATATACAACTTTAAGTTAACAATATATTATATTCGTATAAGGCTACTTTAAACATTTTAATCAACTAATTCATCTTTGTAGATAATAGTTTCTGAGCTAAATTCCACACAGTTTGGAAACTTTAGCTAAACATTGTTTCAAAGAAACTAAATGAGAAGGTTTAGCCAAAGTATTTTCCATCATAAGATGTCAACGTTTCTATAAAATATTTCGTTTTCGTAACACTTAAAATTTTGCAGTATATTATAAACAAATATCAAATTGAACAAATTCTTTTCATAGTACCACTCTGCACAGTCTCACGTCGTAATAACTTATGAATGGTGGCAGTATTAAATATCCAACATTTGTTTGAGCTTAAAGAATGAATTTTCTATGTACGTGTGTATCTCCTTAAATGCTTATTGTATACTATGAAGTGGTAGTGAAGCAAGCATACGCGCTATTTCGTGGGGATACACATGTGTTTATTTCAATACACACTGTTACCATAAATCTTTTCGGTTCACATTTCATCATACAATTTTACTATGCTAGAGTACATACAATTTTAAATACCTCATCCCCTAACCTGGCAAAGCATACGTATGAAACGTATCAAAGAAAACATGCACGCATGAAAGCGCTGCATATAAGGTTTTTTGTCAGCTTTACAAATACTCATGTAACACTTTAGTCGGTACTTTAAAGAAATAATATAATGAATAATGCCATTCGTGCAAAATGTTTTTTTTAAATCATGTAAGATGCACGTGCACATGTTTCAAAACACAATGCTTCAATTAAAAAGGACCTAAGGCAGGATAAAATATAGATAACATAAGTGCTCTTAGAAGTCGCACATTTCGGACAATAGATTTCTTGGTTTTGTACATAGCTTCCCAAAGCATGCATTTCGAAACGTGCCCGAAAATGTGTTGTGATGTGTTTATAAATGCATTGCGTATATTATATTACAAGTTGAATGCTTTAGTTCAGCTACTATATACATGTCCTTATACAAAACGTGACTTTATATCCTATTTTATTATTTGTAAGTTGCGCACATGGAAAACAATCGATTTTAGTTTTTTCTCGTGAACCCTTTGCTTAAAATAGGAATTTATGAATGTAATACGAATGTTTGGCTTTTAGGTGGAAATGAATACTCAAATGATTTTAAAAATACACAAAATGCTACCATAACCTCTTTTCAGGTATCACCCTTTGCTTTACTTCAAATTTAAATTAAAATCGTTAAAGAAACTATTTTTTAGTTTGAATTCAAGAAGTGGTTGGTCCTAAAATTAGAAGTCACAAATTTCTTCGATATTTTGGCAAATAAATTATTTACAAAAGGTAAAATTGAGTTAAATTTAGCAAAGGCTATGCATTTACGTTTAGTGATCCATATAGGAAATTTAATTAACACAACCTGTATTTAAATTACAAATGAAAGAAACGTTGACGGTTTAATTTTTTTACATACAGCCATGAAATGAAAATTAAATAGTTTAACTTAATTCAATGGGAACTGTAAGTATACTCTATCATGAGAACTTTGAGTACATTAGTCAGAGATTATCATTTAGAAACATAAATTATAAGGCAGACTCAAATAAATTACACGTTAAGTTTAATTCAACAAAAAGTAAACGAAGCTCACTATTATCGAAATCGAAAGCAAAAACACATTATAAACATATTGTTCTATTGTTAGGGATTAATCGATTCAACCTTAATTCATTTGATGGCTGCTTGATAACGCTTTCCGACTCAAATTTGCCCAGGTGCCTTGTATACAAAAAGAAAATATACCAATTTAACAAAACAGAAATTTTCTAAGAATGGAATTTTGTTATTTGTGAACTTCACATAAAAGACAAAGATAAATAGTTACATTGCAGTTTAAGTGTAGCATTTTTAATGAGTTATATTTAAAATGGCAAGTTGCCTTACTGTGATGTCTAAGCTGGTTTAAATTACCGTTGTTCCATTAAATTACTAAAAAGTGTGCTGCATATTTTGTTTTCAATACTCTGAAAAAGTATGGAGTACTTGTACAAAGTATGGAGTACAAAAATGAGAAAAGAGCGATTACACTTTAGACAGACTTTTCATTACTTGTCTTATCAAAATCTTTTACAATTTAACTAACTAAACCTTGAAAATCTAAAAGGTAACTACTTTTCAGCTAGCCTAATACGTCCAGCATATGTTTATGGTTCAGATTTTCGGATCTTTTAATCGTTTTTTACTTTCTACATTCAGTATTGAGCTTCGCCAGTGGCCAATCAAAAACCATCAGCTTTCTTACCAAACACAGGAAGGTATGTCAATTTACTCATTTTAGGTACAATGACCATGCATGTAAACTAAAAACGTGTTAGTTCAATTCCAGAAAAAAAAGTTGCAGCGGGCATGAGCTCAGCTGTTTACGTGCTAACCGTGCGTGCGTTGGAGCTCATTTAGGTGCAAATTAAAACTCAAAAAGTTAGATTTACAGAAAAATAAATTCAAAATCGTAATCTACATGAAAAACTATCCCAGAAATTCTATATTACGTCGTCTGAACTTCGAGACATTTTTCAAGTTTCCGTGTAAGATTTCTAGGAATGAAATCATATTTTATACTATCTAACATTTCAAAGCTAAAATATTCATTAGGCTTTGGTAATTGCAGAATTCAAATTTTATTACATAATTATGATAACACGTAACATATTAATAATTAATATAAATTTGTGTCATAATTAGAAAAATACTTATCTCGGAGGCATTGTCTAAATTACCAAAAACAATATATCTGAGCTTCTGTCTAAATCAAATTGGCATTTGAAGTCACAACAGCAGTACTTGCAGTAGCTATGAGTGCCTTAAAACATGCCTCAATTTTAAATTGAGCTATAACAATTGAACATTGAAAAGTTTTCATGCTTACTAGTGTTAATGGGTAATCGCATTTTTTTGCTGCTTTAATTTTTTCCATTTGGAATTTGAAGGAAGAAGTGGAATGAATATAATTTTATCGTGCTTGATAAACTAACGAACGAATTATCTATTATGTGTACTTTGATTCAAGTAGCAGAGGATTGAGAACCAAATGTGGATTCAAGTTCATTAAAAATTAAGGTTAGTTCAACACAAATAGATGTGAACTACGTTTGTTTGGCACTTGGATGTAAACTTAACGTCATCATAAAACTATAATTCTGGTTTTATCAATTTACCAAATAGTCCTCAAAAATATTTTAAATTGAAAACAACGGTGAATATTTCCCACACTTTTCGTTGAAGTTGTTTATATACCAAAATAGAATTCAATTGGAATAAAATGAAATTGGAAAAATTCCAAGAATTTGTTTATAGTGGATTTGGAGCCAGTAAAAACAATAAGTACGCTGGATTGGTTTTTTTATGAATCGTGGTGAAGGCATTGTTTCAAGTGTGCAATAAAGCCAAGTTTCCGAACACTGGACGTGGAAAAATTATTTTAGCTGATGGGTTTATTCTATTTATTTGACTAAAACACACGAAAAGCATAGGGTTTAAAATATTATTGGTACACTCTTTGCAATAAATTTACCAAAACTTTTACCTGCTTGTCTGATTCTTCTTTTATAAACAAAATATATACTGGTTTAATTTGTAACAAAAGGTACAATTTAACAATATTGCTATAACATAATTTGTAGAAGCATTATTTAAAAAATTTAAAAGGTCTAAATTTGTATTTGATAGTTACATATTTATTTTAAATTTACTACTAAAACCTTATTATTAATTTTTAAACTACCAATTTAAGGAATACAAAGATTCTCATCTAAAAAATCAATACAATAAATCACAAAATTTTCCAACAATCAAGTGGAAACTTAAATCATAAGACGAAATATTATGCCGATTCAATCTCGTATTTACTACGATTTTAAAACTTGTGTTTTAAATGACAGAATAATACATTTTGTTCGTTTTATTAGCTGAAACCTTTAAATTTAATTACAACTGAACTTTTAAGAACGTTTAAGAACTTTTAAAATGTCATTCAAAATGTTTCTTGTTCTATCTTCTGTGTTGTTTATAAATTTGTCTAAATGAGCTGCGGCACAATTGTTGTCCAACATGCTCATTAAGTCAACTGTGCAATGGCATACATGGCTTTGTCAGGTGATACCATAATGCATTGTTCAAGGCGAATTCCTTAGAACACAAGTGACAATTCAAAGGCTTTTCCTGGGTATGTAGCAAAACATGGCGATTCAATGTATTCCTGTTGTAAAATTTCGCTGAACAAAATACACATTCGTAGTTCTTAACTCCTTCATGCCGAACCATATGATACTTAAGTGCTCCCTTATTACTAAATTTCATGAAACACTTATTACAACTGTAAGGTTTTTCGCCTGTGTGCAAATGCAAATGTCGTTTAAGATCTCCCTTTCGAGAAAAGCACCAGCCGCATAATTCACATTTTTCGTTTTTCGTCTTAAGAATATGAACGACTTTTTTATGCGAAGCCATTCCGCCATAACTTTTGAAAATCTGTCCGCAAGTTTTACAAGGAAATGATTTATTATGATGAGTACCTCTTTTGTGTATCTTCAAATAATATTCGGAACTAAAAACTTTCTCACAAATGTCACACGTAAATTTACCTTTGTTATGTCGAGCTTTTTCATGTAAACGAAGCATATCTTTGGTAGAATAAGCTGTGTTACATAACGTACATTTATATGGCTTCTCTCTGGTATGCGAAAAAACGTGTCTGTTCAAACGTCTCAATGAAGTTAAATATTTACTACAGAAAAGACACTGAAATGGAGTTTCTGTTTTGTGAGTGTTCAAATGACCTTCGTAGACGTGCTGAAAGTTAAAAACTTTGTCACACTGTTTGCACTGGAAGCGAAGATTTTTATCGTGAATTGCTTTATGCATTTGAAGATATCTTAATGAAGTAAAGTTTTTGTTGCACACTTTACACTTGAAAGGTTTTTCTCCTGTATGAGTTCTGCTGTGTACTTGTAAGTGTTGTGGTGTGGTAAACTCCCGATCACAAATGCCACAAAAATTTGGCTTTTCAAGTGTATGAGTTCTGTAGTGATAAGTCAGGGAGACATCATGGGTAAAACATTTGGCACAAAATAAACACTGAAACGACTTGATTCCATTATGGACATTTAAATGTGCCTTTAAATGCGCTGCTTGTCTGAGTTCAGAAGAACAAATATTACAGAAATATGGTTTCTCATTGGTATGAAAAAGGTAATGAGTAAGTAACGCGAGATTTGTAGTGAATGATTTATCACAAAACAAGCACTTATAAGCTTTTACACCAGAATGAGTAAGTTTGTGATATTTTAAACCGTTTTCACTTTTAAATTTTCGGCTACACAAATTGCAGTTTGTTTTTGAGGACGCCATTTTAATAAGTAAAATAACTGTGAAAAACTGTTTATTTTCAGGGGATGAACAACTGACCTGACTTTTAAATCTTTTATGTTTAAAATCCAAAATGTGCACTATGTAGTGCAACAGATGTGATGCTAAAAATCTTGTGGCAGCAGCTTCTTGTGTTTCAAATTGAAATATAATAGGGTTTTTGGTTAAATAAAAACTCATCTAACGCCAAACTCAGCTCAGTTCGTTGAAGAAATAGTACAATAAACAAAGAAGTTCGTGTAAACAAAATCTTTATAAGACGAATATTGCACGTGCACATGCTTCAAAATACAATGTTTCAGTAAAAAGGACCCAAAGCAGATTATACTATTGACAGAATAGGTTTTCTTGAAAGTTACACATTTCGGCAAATAGATTTGTTTGTTTTGTACACGAGTGTATATATCTTCGTAAACCAGAAATGCACTGCGTATATTATATTACAAGTTGCATTATTTAGCTCAGTAACCGCAAGCATAAATATCTCTGTACAAAACCGGACTATATAATCTGCTTATATGTTATGCACATGGAAAACCATCGCTCATTGTTAACTCTCATGTACCTTTTTACTTAAAAATGTAATGCCATGAATTGAATACGACAGTGCACACGGCCCTGTTTGACGTTTGGCTTTTAGGTCAAAATGCATAGACAACTAATTCTAAAGAATCTACAAAAGCTAACATAATCTGTTTTCGGTTAGCTGTTTTTGCACAACTTCGCCTACATATGAACATCGTTAAAGAAACTATTTTTTACCTGCAATTGAAAAAATGTATGGTCATGACTTTACATGCAACAAATTTCATCGATAGTTTTGGGAAATATCATTTGCAACAAATAAAATGATTTTCATCTGACAAAAGCTATGCAATGATATTTAATGCTCTATATTTGAAACGTAATCAAGGCTATTTGTGTTAAAATTTGTTGAAAGAAACATTGATAGTTTATTTTTCCTACTAGAAACATCAAATAAAAATGGCACAAATTAATCTAATTCAATGTAATAATCTGCAAGAAAACATACCACATCATTATGAGGATTTCGATTACAGAAGTGAGAGATTACCATTTAAACCCCAAGTTAGATTCAAATATATTACGTGTTAAGTATAATTCAAGAAAAAGTATATGCAAATCATTATTATCGTAATCGAATGCAAAAAACCCAGTATACAAATAGTGTTCTATTATTATGGATCAGTTATCAATATCGTTGCTAAAAATATTCCCATCTTTGTCCATCAACTAGAAGAATGTAAATTCTGAAAAGAAACTACCGAAAGCGGTGTATGATTAGTTGAATATGATATTTGCGATGCA
>JAQFXM010007616.1:0-11646 GCA_034693345.1 Entomobrya multifasciata
ATTTCTTCATGAAGCAAACAATTGCTCCATGAAGAAATCCACTCAAAATAAACAAATACAACATCCGGATATATTTTCACTTTAATTAATGGACAAAGGAATCCGCTCCAAAGTCCGCACCAAAAATCCAAAGTCCCTTTCCACGGGAATACATACATATCTATTTATTTGCTCAAACCAAACTGCGTACACTACTACTGCATAACAGCAACTCGCAATGTTCAGTATTGCTTGTAATTTCATCGTATCAGTTGCAGTATCAGTATGTTTTTCAACTCAACAGATTTATTTTCTAACCAGCAAGAGCGTGTTCAAGCATGGACAAAAACTGCTTGTAACTTTTAATCAAGCAACAAGAAGACTTGGTTTTGACTAGTTGGTTGGCCGTCGGTCGGTTCGGTTCTCGTCCTTTGAGAAATCTTTGCCTTGTCTTGTGTCTTTCTTGTTTTTGTCTCGTGTCTCCCTACGAGCTCGTAGGTAAGAATTAAAATTAACACAAGTGAAAGGTCGTCTTCATCTCTTTGCGTAGACATTTTCATACAAGAAAACATTTTTCAAACCAAATAATTCATTTTCTGATTGCGATTGTGACAAAGAGCTCTGTCCTGTCTTAAAACAAAATTGTCAAAGAGAATTTTAGGATGAATGAACGAACCAGTAAGTAGTAAGGGATACAGGCAGATGATGTAATGCGTAGTAACATGTCGTTTTTGTGGTTTTAGTTTTGCAGTGTCATAGAACTTGGTGTTTTCTTGCAGTTAGTTTCTTGAATAACGTAACAAGGCGTATCTTCTAGATTTTCATTCTTGTCGTTGGTACTTGTGTTCGTCGCCTTTTCTTCTTGTAAAAAGTCTTTTGATTCAAGAAGACAAGCAGAAAAGGCGAAGAAGAAGTAGAAAACGATATCGGCATTTGTTTTACAATTCATTTAATTCATTATACAGTCCTGTCTCGCATCTGTTTAGTATTCATAACGTGTGGACATTCTCTCGTCTTCAGAACCAAGAACGATTCTTTCTGGTTTGCTCCTTTTGGCCGTTTTCTTCTTCTGCATATTTTTCTGAGCGTGTGAATAGACTGGAGCATAGAGTAGGGTCTTGGTCTTCGTTGCTGTTGTTGGGATGACTGACCCAGCTACAATCGCAAGTCAGCCAGTATCATGATTATCATCATCTTCATCGCAGTCTCAGTGTCTTCGGCTCTATCAACAAAGTTATGATAGCTAGAAACATGCCACAAGAGGGTAATCTTAGGTGTTCATAATTTCATTAGTTGCGAGCGATATGGTTCACCGTCGTCATCAGAAGAAAATAAGAGTTTATCTTTCAGGAAGATACGAACCCTCACGAGTTACAAAAAAACTTGTCCTCTCTTATCATCAATTTTAATTATATTTGCCTGCATTTACCCTATTATCTCAACAATTACACAAAGTGCAATAATGGCAATCACGACAATACCCTTCGCTTTTTTGGCATGGCATGTGTATTCTTAGAAAATGCACCTGAAAACAGTGTTGACTTACAGTCACGACATCGTTGTGTGTATGTGAGAGGGATGATTAGATAAACAGTAAAAATATTTGTGTACGTGTTCCGTATAGTACACAGTACTGGTTCAGCACAGTTTTTTTGGTAGGTTAGTTGGAGGGCACAAAATACAAAATCGAAGAAATGATTAATTGGGCATTCCAAGACCACATCAGGTCGTCTTCTTTTCTCTCCTTCTTTTACACATATTTTTATTGTTAAGAAGGCGGCTCAACTTGTCAAGCACGAGATAAACATTGCTTATTATTATGCAACACATGAATTGTGTGTTCTCCATCTTCATCTGCTGCAGCAAGACAACAAGGAAGGGAGAGAAAAGTGCATTCCTTTTTCGCCTCAAGAAATGTGCCATTAAAGAAATTTTAAAATGAAATATTTCACAACTCAAAATAAAGTCGACTGAACGTATACTCACAATAAACGAACACTTTTCTATTTTCTGTCTGTAAAATTCGCATTTTGGCTTCATTTGTTCAGTTTTTCTTTTTCGCTTGTAAAACCCCTGAGATTCCGTTATTATCCATCCAATTTGTCCAATTGTACGGTCAAGTAAAAGATTCCTGTGTCCGTGGCGGCTCCGTCGGTGATGATTAAACGTCCTGAGTAGGGAGAAAGCAGAAGGGACTTTCAGTTCCAATGAACTGTAATTCTTCTAAGGAAGGGGAGACGAGAAAAATGTTTTTGATCAACACTTCTTCATTTTTCTCTTGACGAGCAGAAAAAATATGATGATGATGGTGATCATGGATCATAGATGATGACTGAACTATGTAGCGTCTGAGCTTTCCTAATATCACCCAACAAAATTAAATGATCCTTCCTCTAACTTTTTTGTAAATTGTATTTTCCTCAATCAACACATATCAAAGTTGCTACATCGTTTTATTATCCTTCCCGCCTTCAATCATCGTTACAATATTGCAAAGTAATGCCCAATACTGGTAGATAGACACAAATGACAGTAATCATAATCATTTCAGTCCTGCAGGAGAACAATTGACCACACTCCATGCCTGTGTTTTTATCATTATTCATTTCCAGTCGATATTCAGCGTTACATTCCATAGAAAAAAAGGTTATGTAACAAAACTTTTCGTTCAGGATAATACGTTGGTAATGATTTTTTACTTGAATCATTTAAGTTGAATGTATGCTTGAGCTGATTGTATGTAAGATTATATTGCTATAATGGTGAATCGGCACAAGTCAATGTATAATTGACTTTACATTTTAAAGGGTGGTAGCTGAAATTTATGAAAGACAAAACCATTTAAAATTGCATCATTGATTGAAATAACAAATAAGAAAATGTAGTATTGCATTTGTACATCACATTATATTGAGCAATAAAGGCCTCCTGCTCCTCCCTCCTTGTCACTACTCCTGTTTTGCAACGTAATCTGACAAACTACATATTCGACCACCCTGATATATCATCGTATTCCGTAATGTTTTCATTTTGACGGACAATATAATAACTTTTTGGAGGAAGAGGTGGTTCGGGCGCATACAGTTAATGTTTATATTATGGAAATAACCTTGTGACTTGTAGTTTGCTTGCGAGTGTTGAAATAATGGAATATCTGATGTAACTGTGTCCACACGGGAAAAAATGTGAAATCGGTTTGCCATATTTATCGATCTTTTTGCAATGCATATCATTCAGCTTTTAAAGGAAAATTGTGATTATTTTCTGTACTTTAATCTTAGTAGTTTGGTCGTCCCACTTAATATTTTATGCATTACTATTACATTTTCCCGTGAAATGCAGCACATACCACTGTTTTTTAAATATTTAATGCGATGATGATCATGATGATATTGGTACATGTAGAAAACTTTTATCAGGATTCGGGGAGAAATGGGATTTTTTCTGCATTGCATTCAATACTTTTGTACATTTTAAAACTTAATACCAGTTGCTTTGTACAGTACATCTCAAGCCAATTCGAAGTTTTCGTTCACACTATTAGTGGAAACAAGTCTGCTAAAACAGATGATGATGTGGATTGGGGTTGATAGTGTGGTTAGTTTGCTTTTGAAACTGAAACAAATGCTTGTTCAGGTCAGCAAAAAGTGGTATCGTGGTAAGTGTGAAGTGGAAATGATTCGAAATCCATTGGGATTCCATCGAAGCTCCATTTCCATTTTCCAGCAACGGTCGACCAACAGAACGGTAGGCGAAAATAAAAAGGAACAAAGTATAGAAGGTTTTTTGATGAAGATAATGCGGTTCAGATGGAGTGTTCTATTTCCTCTCAGAAAACCTAATACATTATAGATACATGCCTTTGTTGATTTTGCTATCTTCCGAGAAAATCATCATCTCATCCCGATCATCCCGAAATTCAAAAAAAGGAGAAAAATTTAGCTTAGTGAAAGTGTGAACTGTAATGGTTCTTTAAAACTTATTTCGCTTTTTTAACAACGCAAACTCCCAAGTGTGTATCCATGAAGCAGCAACTGCTATGTTGGCTGGTCAGAGATAATCTTGTATGATCTGCTGTGGAATAAAAATAATAATGAATTCCATTACATTAGGGACAAGATGACGACAAACGCGATGAGTACTCTCTTTTGCTTTTCATCCTCATTTGCACTTTTTATAAAAAATAAATAGGAGAGCAACTAGACGAAAAGTTATTTTCGTGATCGGACTTACAGGATAGAAAAAAGATTAGACTCTCTAGGAAAGCCGTAATTTTCTTTTGATCTCTCTTTGACTGTCCACTTTAAAAAGACTAATGATATTTCAAAGATGGAATGGAGGTAGGTTCGTTCAAAGCCGAAATGGTGAGAGTGAATGTCCAAACCCGTATATTGATCATCACGTCATCGTGATTCAGCGGAATCAATAATGAGATATTTCATGTGTAAATATGTATGCCCATGTAACAAGAGAAGGTATTGCAGCTGAGCATCTATAAAGTCAATGAGATGCTAAAAACCGATTTAAAATTGTCATCATCAAAGATTGTATATAAAGAATGTTCTGAGCTAGAAATCGTTCATTGAAACTTAAATTGAAATACAAAATGGATTTTCCATTTTCACTCTTCTTGATTTTGTCACGGCGCAATAAAAATTCCTTTGGACAGTTCTAATGGTCATTTTCAAAGAAAACAAAATAAGATATTATGCAATATCACATAAAAACTTACATAAAAAGGATAAAAAAAGAAACAGATCTTTTCCAACATGATGATATTTTATGGCAGAAAATTTCATTTTCACACCCAAAAAATAAAACACTGTGTAATCATTATATCTTGTTCTGTCCATTGGTGAACCCCCCTGTCCTTCCGTAGTATTTATTCGTATACTTTTTCACTTTTATCGTTCCTCCGAGAGATTTGGCCAACTTTGTTTTGTTTTGTCCACTACTATGCCCTCAGACACAATTCACAATTGTCCCAGCTTTAAATACAATTTCCACCTTTTTCTCTATTTTATGTGTAAAAAGCCTTGAAAAAATAACAATTGTATTCTCTTTTACGCTGCCGCTTTTTTGTGTTTTTTCTGTGCAAAAGAAAACTTGTCCCGTGGGACTTGTTGCCTTTCACTTAACAGTTAACGCTTAACATACAGTTGGATGGACACACACACTCAACACTCACTCACCAAGCAAACTGAGGAGGGAGAGACTTGACTAATGCAAACGTAAAATGTATAATATAAAATAATACTACAAGGAGCAGAGTTCAATTTCAGTCGATTTTTTGGACAAAAGTGTCGACATTTTCAACAATGTTATATTTTCGTTAGAATACTACACACATTGGTTATTATAAAGACAATGTATCGCCTTTTATACTCTGATTTACGAGACACTAATAACTATAGACATGGCTTGTGTGTTATAAGTACAAGCTTTTCCAGACATCGAAGAAATGGACCATTCCCATTTTATCGCATTGCTTTCTCTCTCTTGACTATTCTATCATCAAGTGTTGATCACATCAATACTCACACCAGTGGTACCAGCATGCTTTGCAATATCATGTCACACTTTAAGTTAAGTGAAATGAGTGAAGAGAGAAAAAAATGGTCACATGATATTATTGCTTAGTAGATGGTCACGTTAACGTTCGGTTTTATGTCTTCTACTTCGTTTCATTCTTTCTATTTTATACAAAGCTTTTCTTTAACTTGGTCGCTGTATTATATTACATATGGGCATTTTATTACATTTTCTAATAATTTTTGATGACGATGATAATGTTAATGGTGATCCTTAAAATGGTTACGCAGCAATCGACTTGATCATCATCGTCATCATCACAGCTTTCAGCCTGCAGCGTGCTTGCTTTGCTTAGAATGCTTTTCTTGGATATGTCGTGTATCAAGACGCCCCAATAACCAGTCCTGATTTCATGTGTAATTTTTTCCTGTTTGCAGTATTCTCGAGCTGAGGAAGGAGAAATCCCGAGACGCAGCCCGCTCACGAAGGGGCAAAGAGAACTATGAGTTTTACGAGCTCGCCAAATTGTTACCGCTTCCACCTGCCATTACCTCACAGCTTGACAAAGCATCAATCATCCGACTCACCATTTCATACTTGAAGCTTAGAGATTTCTCAGCACATGGAGAACCACCGTGGAACCGTGATAATAATTCTAGTAATAAGAAAGGTAAGCACAATATCAAACATGTTCGTAATATTGAGCTCGTGTGTAATATGCAATCAGATCATCAGATCGATTGGGTAAAAAGGGGTAAAAGTAAATCCTAGTATGAACTCCATCAGTGCATGAAATATGTAAACTATTTCAGGGATGTTACTAGTTGGTAGACTCATCCCATTACCATTATTATGATTTCCCTAAATCTTATACAATCACCCTTTTACCCAGACACTGCATCTGTAGTGCAGAACAGAGCATAAACTTATCTTGATGAGATCACAATACAAAAGTGCATCTTAATTTTACTTCAACTTCATATTAGCTCAAGGCCACTAAAATGATAACGCACAATGGCTTGTTGTTATGTTCCTTGCTTGGCTCAAAACACCCCAGTTGTTATTATCCCATCACAGTACAGACCCATTAAAGCTTGGTTTACTCTTCATTGTTTCTCGGCGTTTGCTAAAATAAGAAATGTGAGATGAGACGGGTAAAATTGCCTTGATTTTCAACTGATCCCTGTTTTTCTCCACATATTTTTTATTAAAGATATAACGTATGGGTCATTATTATTACCACTATTGGAAAAATAAATACAACTTGGGATATTATAATAATAAAAGGATAAAAGAATGACTTGGAGCAGAGAAAAGGGTAGAATGACACATTCATAAGTAAAACATAAGAAAAAAACTGGATCTTTTTGTGGATTTTTCTGGTTAGTTATGGGAATTACATATGGTAAGCTGGACTGCCTAACTACAGGCAAGGGGGACGTGTGGTTATATGGACTATGTGAATGGATGAATCACAATTTAAGTTGCACTTGTTCTCTGTTGAGTTTTGTTGTGACACAAGTTGAATCATTGAAGAGGTGGTGTAGCTGGATGTGGAAGAACGATGATGATTATTATTACTATTATTACAAGCGGATGAAAAATATTGCCGATAGAAGGATAAATAAGCTAATATGATCGACCATTGAGGAGGATGAAATATACAAAAGTAATATGGCATCATATTAAAAGAAAAGGGTAAAAAGTTGGGAGTTATTGGGACACATACACACAATTTATTTATATCAACCTTCCCCAAGCCACATATGACGTGCTCCTTACATGAGGAGAACGGGTTATTGTATGAAACAAACATGGAGACATTTTTATTGAAGTTATTAAACGGATATGTGTGCACTTACTGTGTATTGTATGATGATGAATGACATTTATTTCGAGTTTGGTCAGAATTCTTCCTCATTTTTCCACGACAGCTTTCTTTATGAAAGCCAAACAGAAATCCAAGCTTCATTCAAACCAATCTGTGGAAATAATTCACACTTGTTCAATAAATGCTCAGTTGGAAAGTAAAGTGAAGAGGGGTGGCATACAAAAGACTCGTAGTTCTATTTTTTTCATCTTCAATCGTCATGTTTGGCTTGCTTTGATTAGGAGGTATTTTGTGGCATTATTCTTTGCCAATGCCGCCACACCGCCACCAGAGCTTTTGAAGGGTATGATTTTTAAAAGCATTTTTTTTTGAAAAGATGCTTCAAGTTGTCAGAAAAGCTTGTCATAATTTATTATGCTGACAGCAGTACGTCATGCACACTTTTTTGTGTGGTTGTGTAACGTGTTTACACAGAGAAATTGCGCATTTATATAAAAGTGCTGTTCTCTGCTAACTTTTACTACTACCCCTGCTGTGTTTTAAGTAAAAAATAGGGGAATTTTGTACGCATTTCATTGTGTGGTTGGCTTCAAAAGGTGAAAATTTGTTTTCTCAGGGAAAATTTTCTTGCTTATTCAGTTAATTTTAACTTTCCCTTTGAGAAACTTACTACTGGTATTTCGTACTTTTTATTGGACAGACAGATATCAATTGGTTGGGGGAGAAAAGTTTGACAGGATCAAGTTGAAAACAGAAGGAAAAAAAGGAGGTTCAAATAAGATGGGAAAAAAGAAAGAAATAAAAGAAACAAAGTAGTCGAAACAACTTGATGAAAATTCGGGTAAACTGATGGTGTTGATGATAATGATGTCCATAATCAACCTCTTCATCCATCCAAAATAATCTAAAAGAAATATAATTTTTACTTTGAACAAGTTAATGAGGGAATAAATACATGCTACCAAACTTGTCATTGATATCTCACAACGCAACACTTTTTACTATGGAATATTGTTTAAATATATACAATCTTCACTGTAGCTCAAATACGCATGTTTTTTCTCTCAAAGTTCAAACTAATTTAACATGCGTTGCTGTGATTTTCTTGAACCTTAGTTAGTCCAAACATATAAGTGTAAACTCAATTTAAATACATTTTATAATTTATATTGCGATGT
This sequence comes from Entomobrya multifasciata, assembly GCA_034693345.1. Lineage (NCBI taxonomy): Eukaryota > Metazoa > Arthropoda > Collembola > Entomobryomorpha > Entomobryidae > Entomobrya > Entomobrya multifasciata. The sequence goes on from JAQFXM010007616.1 coordinate 8,521, forward strand.
ATAACAGGAAGTTGTTAACACAGCATTTAAAAAGCTAATCTGAAGTACATGTTTAGATTTTTTAGCATCAAAATTCAAACGCTTAGTTTTTTGACGTGTTGTTGTTTTTTACTTGATGCAAAGAGAAAAGGTAGCAGTGGCTGTGCAATGGTGGCGATTATCATAATTACAGGCCTCCTTTCATTCTAGTATACACCCTCTCACTCCTCACGTAATAAAATATCCAATATAACGCTAATATGTTCTATGTATTGCCTTATATTTAAACATGCAATCTAGGAACACATATCAAACTTGTTCATATTTTAATACTTTTACGGTGGGTTTACCTACAAACTTCAACGCAAGCTTACATGTCTCTGTAATTTGCACGCACCTTATTCACATCAACATTTCAAACTTTTTTTGTACTTTTACCACAGCGCTGACATCATCATTATCCAAAAAGTTGCTTGTTTTACGACCCCATATTCTGTATTGTTTTAAAATAGCAAGTGTTTTAAACAGAGGTACTGAAATTGATACACCAATAAATTGTCAAAATATTGTAAACTGATTGCAATAATAATTATTAAATCAAGTAATTTTGCACATAAACTTAAAAGTTAATCTACCCACCAACACCACACTAGCAGCAGCAGCACCTATCATCAAATAAATTTAGCTTAGCCATACAGGGTGTGTTTATTGCCTATTAAAGACCCATAAAATTAGAGCCACCAACAAACCAAGCCCTGTATTGAATTTAAATGGCACTTTTTTGAATTTCTGCCAGTACACCAAATACAGAGAGCAACTTTTTATAATAATTTTAAATACAATATTTCATAAAAATTGCATCCTCGTGTAATTTATAGAGGATCTCATTTGATTCCCATAAAATTTTTAATAGTGGTATTTATATATAATAATAACATTCCTCCATAAAACTGCACACAATGAAAAAAATATGATGAATGAAGACTATCAAATTCTATTTTTTAAACAATTTTCTAATGAAACATGATATATTTTTATGATTGCAGGAAGTGTCAGACCTCGCTCCACCGGTAACGTTACATTGGATCTCTTTGAGCAACATCAAGGAACTCATATCCTCCAGGTAAGGCTACACATGCAACTTTGCTGTTCTGTCCACTCCACTTACACGAGTATTCATACTTACTCTACTGTTGACTGTTTCATTTGTTAGAAACTCATGTTTATGCTAATGATTATGTTAAAACTGGCAGCAGTTGAACATTTTGAGGGCAAGAATGAATTAAAAGATTACTATCTTTTTTAACACCAGAGCAATAAATTATCCCTTTTTTACTTTGCTCACACAATCAACAGAGAGCTACTCTACTATTTACTACATTACATTTACACATGTTCTCAGTCAGTGTTTCCTTCTCATGAGTTGGCTTAAGTAGATCTACTTGACTTTTACATCACACGCCGTATATCGTATCACATCGTATCAAACCATCAGTAAATTGTTCCTTTCCCTTATTACACATAAAACTATGTATCTTTTACTTTTATCAAGTTTTCCATTGTACTGTTGTGTATTCGGTTTCAAGGGTTTGATGATTATTCTAATTGAAGTCAACTGCTGAAAGCCATCATTAAATGAATTAGGTATTTTGAGTTGAGAGCTTAAATGTTATAATCATGGCATATTTTTGCAGACTGAACTGCAGTCAACAAGCTTGTTTGTTAGTTAACCTTTCTGTACTCGCCACCACATCCAAGTATTCTACCTTCTTGTGCTTTTCGCCCTTTTCCTCGTTTTGACATAATCAGCCAAAACGAAAGAGATATCAACTCTTTTTAACAAGACGAATGGCTTCCGAATTCACCCGGTATTACGTACATACATAAATACAGTTTAGTTTAGAAAAATATCAAGAATAACTTAATATATTTTGTAGCTTCAAGGAAGAAAATTCTTATAAAAAATTCTTTGGGGTTTCTCCTTAGATTGCATTTGATTTATGACTTCCATTAATTTTTTGAGGAAAAAATGTGATAATTTACAATTTTATTCATTCACACAAACACAAAGTAAAAAAATATATGTAGTTTTCTACCATCAGATGCCGTAAGCAATGTAAATTAGTTTTTGCAATCTTGAAAAAAACTACCAAAAGGCCAGTAACGAAACGACGCATGTTTAAAATGAAAATATACACCAAAACAGGATTTTTGTTTGAACCTAATCACTTCACATGTCGTACCATCAATATCATTCAGTTTGAATGTATGTATTATAGGATAATTATTACAATTAAAAATAAATTTCACGAGAAGGAGAATAAAAAGTGAGTAGCAATATACAGTGTACCTTTCAAATTCCCCAGTTTTAATAACCACATAGTAATATTTGTTATGATGTGTTATGATGACGATGATAAAGTGATGAAATGAAGTGGAATTCCGGGTGATATCATGCTGTTAGGCTGGAGATGAACCATATTATTTCCCGATTTACTCGTGTCCCGTCATGACTACTAATTGAAATTTTTTTTTATGTGACCTGTGACCTTGACCTGTGACCCTTGACCTTGAAAAATTAGAGTTTGGATGGTTTTGTCTTTTCTTTGGCCTGTGATGGCAGATTCCTTTACATATCCGAGACGGTCTCAATCTATCTAGGATTATCACAGGTGAGTATAAGAAAAACAAAGTCATGTCATCATTGAATTCTTCAACATGTCATGTTTCTAGTATTAATCGACGGGTAATGATGAGATATGTGTGTAGAGAAAGCAATTGAGATATACAACACGATTAGATTCCTTAGACACACATGCATAACTCTGCAAACACGAGTTAATTAACAATCTAGTCAACTCGTCATTCCCATCATTCCCGTCACGAATGAAGATATAAAACATTATGTTTTACCAATTCGTGATCGGTGTACAGAAGATTGGCATGTTGAAGTTGAAAAGGATAATCATATTGTATTAATGTAATGAATTATTTTTTGTAAATTTTATTTATTAACTTGATGCATAATTATTTTTTCAACCAGGTGGAAATGACGGGTAGTAGTGTATTTGATTATATTCATCAACAAGATCATGCTGAACTAGCGGAACAATTAGGGCTTGGTTTGGCACATGGTCCTGGTGCTAA
>JAQFXM010007617.1:0-11642 GCA_034693345.1 Entomobrya multifasciata
ATGTTTGATTAAACTAGGGATTTACAGTATAGGCCTTCGTAAGATAAATAATTATGATTTATAGAGTTGTATAATTTAATTTGCATCCCCGGACAAAATGAATGCTTACTAATTATAAAGTTCACTACATTTCTAGAAATTCTCTGTAAATGTTCTTCAATTACAAGAAACGCCCAATGTCGGCCATGTTTAAATTACTTAATAAATTGAAATTCCTAAATCATTACCCCTGTGTTTGAATCTTATACAAAATCTGTCTTTTATTCAAAATTAAAGTACTCAACATGTTGGCGGCCATGTTTGATTAAACTAGGGATTTACAGTATAGGCCTTCGTAAGATAAATAATTATGATTTATAGAGTTGTATAATTTTGTTTTTATCCCATCGATGAAATGAATACTGTCTACTAATAAAGTTTACTATGCGCCTGTAATATCGCAATACTGGAATTCTTGCACAATATGAATGACTTAACCTGCTGACGGCCTAGAGTTTTTCTAAACTATTCACTTTTTTTAAGCCAAACTGAAGTAACAAAATGTTCTGAGTTGTGCTTTCGTTGTATGTACGGCTGACACATTCCGTCATACACGAGTAACTTTCCCTTTAGAGGAAATTTAGCCATGTAATGAGCTATACCCGTGTCTTCATCAGAGTCTAATGCGCCAGATCTGATGGTGTAAGCAAATACCTTATACGTTTCCCCACGAATTTGTTGAGTAATAGGTAGCACGTCCTCACCATACATTTGGGTACGATTATGAATCATTGAATAAAACAAAAATGGGGACTGAGAAAATTTGAATTTGTAAGAAGTTCTGAGTAGTTCTCCACAAGTGCAATACGCGTCATGAGTGTAACCATAATTGATTGCTGAGAGAACAGCATGAGGGGTTGGCTTCGCGACGTTTAATATGTTGCCGTTATACTCCATTTTTCGATGTTTAATTCCATCACCCGAATCAAAATCTACGCATCGTAAGGAAACTGTCAAGGGAAATAACTCAGCAATATATTTGAAGGCTGATTCAGCTTCTGAATTAACAAGGTTCCCATTGATTTGATGTACATCAAGTTTTTGGATATCGTTGATCCAACGTGATTTGGCGTCATTGTATTCTCCAGCTTCGATCATGTCCACTACATCAAGCATACAATTTATTTGTGAACCTGTTTCATATAAAGTTTTTGCTTGTATTTTGTCCGGATTGGATGCTGCTTTAACATTTAGTCCTGCTGCAGATCTTGCAATAAAATTTGGAACTGAACCATCGGACAAGCACAGTGCCGTAAGAATTGTAAGTGATGTATCCAATGAACAAGTGTTTGTTAGCCTGATATTAGTCGGTGTGTGTATTCCGCCCCATGGAACATTTGGTATTGTACTCATAAAAGTTTTACAAGCTGAGTCCGATTTTTGAGTTGGAGTACTTTTGAAACCTTCTACTTCCTTTTCAGGCGATAAATTTGACGTGTATTTTGCTGTTTCTAGATGAATTGTGGATACAAAATGTCATGTGTTTGTTAATACTAGCATATAAATTTTTAGATAATTCACAAAATTACTTTTGGCTTTGGTTGGTCTTGTTTTTGAGTTATCGTCTACATTGTCGTCAGATGACTCAATATACTTTTGCGACAAGTCTTGGTTGACCACACTGGAACCTGACCAGGTGCCTGGGGTGGCCTTGGATTTGTCTAAGGATATCGGGGCGACATTTTTCTTAGGGCTCTTTAAATTCGTAACAGTTTTCGTCTCCAGTTGCTTTGTCAACACGTCAGGACTGATGTTCGGTGTAGACGAACGGAACATTTGCTTGATATTTCGAATTGAATTATTCTTTTTTCGGGGACCTTTTGTTGTATCTGCAGTTTTTGGCGGTTTGTTTGTTGAATTGTCAAATGTTTTTTTGTTTCCAAGCTTTATTTCTAGATCTGCCTCTGTTCTATTACATAAACCTAAGGGCCAAAATTTCTTCAGACTACAGAAAACCTCAGATGTAAATAAATGTGTTAAAATTTAACATACCTTTTATGTACTCCGCTTGCTTGTTAATAAATCGGGATGGCTTCATGTTTGTTACATTATCATATAAGTTGTTTTTTAAACCCGAATGATATCCTTCGATAGGATTTGTAGTATCATCAACGAGTTCGTTCTCTGTTGCCTCATAACACATTCTTGAAATGACTGGACCATATGGTGATATATTATGTCGAATGTACTGAGCAGCGTCTTTACTCCGGAAAAGGTTTTTCTTTGAAAGCTTTTTGGTAGTCACGATACGCAAATTCTGTTCTTCACAAGTTTTAAATACATGATCCCCGTACAACCCAAAGTAACTTCGTTGATAAAATGGACCTTGGGGATCTGAATGATTAGTTGAGAACCGGCTCCACTGAGAAGCATCTGCAACAAGGTAAAAGTATTATTATGTAAAACGTAATATTTGAATTCATAATAAATCAGAGTACAATTTATTACTTGGCGAGTTGCCGTTTCCGGATAAGTAATCGACTATTTTGGTAATTTCTTCAGTTTCATAATCATACGTAAAAAGCATTGCAATATCTTTAATTCGTTGATCCCAATGTCGCATGGTTTTTGTTCGAACGAGTAGTTCAGCCCATGTACTTAAAATTCGAAACTGAGCTTTATCAGGAAACATCTTCTTAAAATTCCTTTTCAAGGTTTTCAATATATGAAATCTGCAAACGTGTACAAGGAATAAGTCTAGGGGACCCTTATTATTTTCTTCAGAGTTAAAATAAGCCCAATAAGCATTTAAATATTGATCCAATTTCAATCCAGTAAATTGTTTTACGATTGAAATAAGTAATGGTTTACTGAAGTCGCACTCAAATTTGACGAGATTTGATGCGCGGTCCTTGATGTTAAAGATTATATTGTATCTACAAAAATAACTATCATTAAAATTGTGCTCTAGTACGACACTATTTAAAGAAAACTTGCTCCTTACTTTGTAAAAACAGTATTCAAAAAATGGTACAGCGAAAGAGCTGTACCGTCGGAAGACAGTAACTCTGCAATCGGCAATGGCATCGTTCCTTTTAAGGGAGAGCGAGCGATGATCGTATAGACTAATACTTTTCCATCATCAAACGGTTCACCGATATTGTTCACTAGGCCCGAAGTTGCATCGATCATCAAGCTTTTTCCATATCCATGCTTCTGCATGCTGTGTAAAATCCTAAATTGTCTCTTCGTAAATAAAGTCACCCTGAAAGGTGAAACACCAAGGGATTGTAAGTATCCAGGAATCAATTTATCTGGAAAATCTTCTCTTAACTTTTTCACGGTGAGTGCTAAATCAAATATGGTCTCTGGGTGGAGGTCGTCTTCTGCACGAACCTGATATTGCATAAACTTGGTACTTAAAATTTACATTAAAGTTTCAGCATAATGTTTTACATTTGGAAACGTACCTTATCTCGTAGACGGGAAAGAGATTTAATTGTTCCAACGGAATTGTATTTTCCACGTAAAACGGAAACCATGTCTGCTGCAGCAAATTTCTTAGCAAATGCTGCGGACGGCTTGCTGTGACGAACCGTTTCCTTACTTTCTATAAGATCTTTTCCAGCTTTTCTTACGTAAGATTTTTCTCCCCGTGCGTGCTTTATTTTTCCGTCGTGAAATCTGTTAATAGAAATACAAACATGTTTAGTTTCTTCAATGTCAATATCAACGTCAACGTAAATGTTTGAAAGGACGTACTCAACTGTCACAGGCACATGTTCCACATGTGAGAAAGGTGCGCGCTGAATTGTAAATTTCCACCGTGCAGTGCAAATTTCTCTTTTGCATAAGCCATAACATACCCAGAAAGGTTTTGAAATGCCATTGGGATCCACAATATGTTTTTTGGAGAATATAACGTTGCAACTTTTATTAACTTGGTCGAAATGTGCTCGTAAAATCGGTCCATGTGCTTTGGGCACAGTTGCATAGTGGCTTGAGTCTTTTCCGGATGTATTCGGGAGCCATATTACAAAGGATTTGTATTCCTCAGGGCTAAGAAAAATGGTGAATTTTTTTTCAAGGTGTTTTTCGTCCAGAATTTCTAACAAAAAACAAATATTGTTAATAAAATAAATTACATCTAAATTTGAAGTAACCCAAACACGGAACAATTTCGATACCCCTTTTTTCGCCATCCGTTTCAGGTATAGCGTGGCCATTGACTGGCACATCATTTTCATCATCTGACGAATCAGAAGTGCTGTAACGTGTTTTAGGTGACATAAATACTGGACCCGTTTTTGCAAACTTAACGTTTTTCCCATTCTTCGAGTTATCGGCTGCAAATAATGAAAAATTCTTTCTTTTTTCTTGTCATATTAATACGACTTTCAAGCAAAGTTTTTTATCACTTACAATCAAAATCATCGTCATCATCAGTTCCTGATTTTTCGTCTTCTTGTGATGATAGTATTTTTGCCACTGTAAAAGAATTAAACATTAAAATTTTATATTAAGTATATCATTTGTGAAACAAATAATATTTCAAAAAATAAGTTACATTGTTGTGCTTCGTCATCACTATCGTAGCCTGTTTTGCTAATTCCAGGAGTTTTAATTGGCGTTTGTCCTTTATTTTGTGGAGTTTTCAAACCATTCTCGTTTTGCTGGTTTGGAGTTTTAGATGAAGTAGACTTTCTTTGCGCTGGTAATTGATGTTCTTCCAAATGATTATCTTCATTGATATCTTCCCAGTTCTGATCATTTTCCTCAGATGTGGGTAAAATGGGGTTATCCTTGTTGCATAGTTTTTCTTCTGTAGATTTAGTTCTCGACCGAGTCACCGCTCTTGACAAGAGTTTGGCAGAGCTTATGGGTTTCGTAGAAACAACTCGTTTTAAAACATCGGTTTTATTTTTCTCCGAAACCGCCTGCAGTTCCTTTGAAGCCTTTTCCTGATTTTCAGAAACCGATCCTGAGGAATCTAAGATTTTGGTTTTGAACGAGTAAAATTATCAACTACCCTTTTCGTGTATACAGGATAAATTAAAATAAATTATTTAACAAACCCAAGGTTTTCTCCAAAATTGAAGGGATTTTTACTTCTCCCAGACCTCTGCCTATTTTTGAAACACCTTTGCCAATTTTTGAAACACCGGTGCCAATTTTTGATCCAATCTTCACAATAAAACTTAGGAAATTGGCTCGCTGAAAACCACATCAGAAGGAAACAACTTAGAATTACTGAATTTACAAAGTTATATTATAAATATACCTTCCATCTGTGCTGTGTGGAGTGACTGTTCCTATTCAATTCATCAACAGATCCAGGGCCATCGGGTTTAGACTCTGGTATACTTGAGCTGTTTGTTTTATACAGACATTGCATTTATTTTTATCCAAAATCAATACATGCAGTCCAAAATATTGTTATTACCAAAATACCGTCGATATCAATAGTAATACAAAATATTGCCACATTCTTTCTCAAAAGGTTCCTTTCATTTTATTCTGGTTGTTTTAAGATGGAACTTATAAAATCAGTTTTTGGGGAAACATACTGCCACAAGTAAATCTCCTATTATAGGTGGCTAAATCTTAATAATTAGGCTATAACTTATTAATAGGTATATAAACATTTCATCACTGATTAGCTTATTAATTTATGATTCAATAGCCAATCATTGAATTGATGATGCGTTAATTTTGGTATAATTCCTAATCAATTCATGTTACGATGATTATGATAAATGTACTAAAATATTAAGTCAATTTAAACATTAATTGTGTTTTCGTGGCTTCTACTATTTTCATTAAGTTTTTGTAAACGAAATTATGACAACGTATCCATGTTATAAAAATGATTGTTGTAGATTAACAAATGAAAATTAGAAACGATTGACGAGTCCAAGATATTCTGGAATATGTTTATTTATTTATTTTCGACGTAACATAGCCTTTGCTTTTAGGAAAGCTAAATGAAGACCAGCACACATGGCAAGAAGAAACAATACATAAAACAAAGATTGAACTCGAAACTTGAGACTGTGAAATTAATAAAAAATAGAAAATATAGAGTACGTTCGTTGCATGAAAATAAAGTTTTCAATTTCAAATCAATTTACGCACACATTGTCGTCCGTGCATGGATATTTCGGAAGCTTCTGATCCATTCTATTCAACAATTAAAATACTGCAATTACGAATTGACAAAACTGTTTTACGTATACATTCTCAGTTTGAGTAACTTACTTGCATTTAGGCGTCATCAGAGTCGTATTGGGTATAATTTCTATTGAAACTGATCCCGCGCGAAGAAATATCAGTGTTTATTTTATCAGATTGCTCAATCGAGTTTAATTGCAAGTATTCTTTAATTTTGAGATAGCTCATCCAGACACAAAGTCCACCGAACGCAAATGCAATAAGCCAAGCCAAATCCCCTGGTCTTATCTTGATGCTAACATTAATAGACTTTTTAGAAATACAATTACTTAAAATCACTTATACTTTAAAAACTTACTAGCCAGATTGATTACAAACGCAGCTCTCGCAGTAGCTTATGCAAACCATGATTCTTTTTGTACGTTTTTTATTACTAACATCGAAAATATAACATAATTAAGGATCAAAGTCCTTCGAAAAGCAATCAAGTTTGAAAGAAAGATTACAAAGCCGTAAACTATAACGGGCTAATTTTGGCTGTAATGAAAGTAATTTATTAATGAGAAGCGATTACAAATAAATACAAAAGCTTAAATGTAATTTTGTATACACGATTAATTTATTTAAGCGCATTCTTGCATCATCTTAATTTCTTTATACGTTTTCTTAAAATAATTGGAAAATATCATTCATTTTTTGTCGTTACAAACGTGAACCTTTTAAAGTTCAAATTTTAATATTGAATAATTTAGAGTCCTATTTGACCACACAAACTAAAATGATCCAAGTACTTTTCATTATCTGTTATATTTTATGGGTGAGTTTACATTTTACTTTAACGTTTGACGATTGAAAAATAATTTCACACTTTCGTTTCTCACTATTGTTTCATACACAGAACGTTTCAGTTACCAGCACTACTTTGCACGGACAATTGGTTCAGGACAAAAACCGTATACAGGATGATTGCGAGGGAATATGTGACAATAAACCCCGTTTCATTGTCTTGGAAGGTGATCTTATTTATGTTTGTTTAAAGCAAAAAATTGACTCCTGCAATAGTTAGTTTATGTTATCAATGCTTTTAGATATTAACAGAAGTGGCTATTACTATCCAAGGCGTGTCGACTCAAACACCTCTCTCTTGGAATACAACATTTTTTTTAAACGTATGCAATCAATATAATTCCAGAAGAATTCCAATATAATGTTTGTTTTTCAGAAGTCTTCAAATGTTTTGTATATTTCACTGCAAGATCCCAACAGAACAGCGTTGTGCGTAAACAAGACCGATGGGTATGTAAACTGCAATGGATTCGAGGAGTACATCGTAATGGAAGACAATAAATTACGTCAAATTTTTACAAAACACACTCATCAGATTTATCATATGGAATCCGACAAAGATGTTGAAATCGATCGGTTCGATCCTGCATTGGTATCAAAATTTGAATTACTATGGGATCTAGCACCGGAGTCAAGCACACTGCAAACTATCACCACTCCAAATATACAGAATGATAACGACAGTGGAAAACTGCTAAAATGGTTGCTATGCGTTACATTTTTTATTATCCTCCTCTTTTCAATCATTTGCGCTGTTCTGTTTCGAAAGAAAAATATTCGGGCTGAACCAAGTGCAGACAATGGGCCCAGTGAAAACGATCGTATGTGCGAAGACGTATAAATTTTATGTTATGGCATAGAAACAAAGACCTTCGCATATATTCTTCTTATTTGTAATTTATGAATTTATTGTTTGTTCTTATAAACAAAATTCTTTGTTCTTCTTCTTAGAATTTGTGATTTTTAAATTTGATGAAATTAAAATAAAATTTAATATGAGCTCAAAAACTATACTACAAAACTAATCATCCACGTTTGAAATTTAATTGCATTCATAATGTGAAGTTGAGAAGATTAATAATCATGCAATTCAAGGGGAATAGTGTACATATCATTGTCTTTAAAAATACAATAGCCTTTACGAAAAAGATAATCATTTAGTACAAGCAATTACTAGAATTAATTTATTGGACACGTTCTTAAAAAAATTAAAACCTTTGTTTGATGGAGCATCCTAGTCAGATTCGGAATCGCCATCATCATGAAATGTTGTAGTTTCATATTTGTCCTGCTCTTTGACTAAAGTTGAAATTTGGCTTAATTGTTGGCTTTCATTGAGTCCTTCTTGCGCCGTAGTTTTACTCTTGTGTTTTTTGATTCCAATTAGTATAAATACAGCAACTAGTATAATAACAAATATACAAGCAATAATAACAACCCACTCGAGTAGTAAATTATCGTCTTCTTCGTTGGAATTTGCTTCTTGTTTTCCTTCTGACAAGTTTTCAACGGTTTTCCTACCATCAAGTGTGATTTTTATTTCCTCACTATTTTCTGTCGATAAATCGTATTCTTCGGGAAAGTCGGGAATCTTCTTTAAGTTCCGAAGAGCTTTTACATGCTTAAAAATGAAATCAAATTCATTGAATGTATCCTTAGTAAGGAACCGGGTAAGTTCATTTTTTCTGGTAAAAACAAATTCCATCCACCCGTTACAACGAGAATCATATTTTGATTCAAATACACATTTAGTCTCTCTCAAGGGGTCTGCAATGAAATCAAAACATGGGCTTAACAATTTTCAGGCTTGGGAGTATCGAAATAATATAAAATCATACCTTCAAAAAGGTTGGCATATTCAACGCTGGTCGAGTCATTCACCATTTCTTCACGGTAATTATTGGAACCGTAATCTGAACGAATAAAAATTATTACTGCCAGAATATATAAATAAAATTGATGTTCGAACAAGTACCATGCAGGATAATGAAACTTGGGCTTGCATCACAGTATCCTCTGCACTTCGTTAAGAAAACCTCAAGGCCCTTGTAAATCATGTAAGCGTCAATCCATGGTTGTTGAGCGATGACAGCATCGACGACATTTAAAATGACAATAATGAACAATAAAATCTTGATCGAGGGTTTCATGGCAAAGTCTGGCAAATACTATGAATCACAAAATTAACCTGGCCTGTATTAACGTACAATCTACGTATTAAAATTGCAAAAGTAATCAAGAAACTAAACAACTTCTAAAATGGCACTCTTAACCAAGAATGCTCACCGTTGTAACGCGAAGATTTCAGTATTGCAATAATGCTAAGCATGACCTCGCTTTAAGTTAATTGCTAACATTAAAATGTAAGTTCACAAAACGAGGGCATTAGTCATAATTTAAAACTAACAAAACAAATTATAACTCTTATGATGTACATTAATATTTCATGCAACTATTCTCTTTGAGCATCACGGTTGATGTAAAACAAATAAAGCATGAAACAACCGAAAACGTATGATGATTCACTTAAAGTATTTACAATGCTGTCAAAGAATCAATCTTTAAAAAACAACACATTTTAATTTTTGTTCAATTAATGTTATGGTATGTTTTCATAAATAAACTCTTTTGAAAATGTACATATGTAGTATGTACTCCACCAAAGCAAAATACATGTTTTTAACAATACGATTTACTAGTCGACTAAGTCGAAATACCATACTTCTTGAAATTATAGTAGATTATATATGTCCCATAGAATATACTTTAATAATGGCCAACCGGCCACACAAAAACTTAAAACATAGACATATGTGTAAGCCCTTTCTAGTTCGATGCCATATTACGTACGTATACGTGTAGAATCCTGATCATTTTATGACACTATGAATTAATATTTGTTATCACACTATGAATTAATATTTGTTATCAGTGCATGTATTTTGAAACCAAAATCAATACGATCGAAGAAATGACAAGTCTCAACAAACTATGCCAGTTTCAGTTGACATGATTGTGGTAACTCTTCTAATGCCCGGAAAACACAACACAAAGTTGTATTGCACTAGGTTACAATTTCAGAAATCCTGTAAAATAAATTTCTGATCTGCTTATATTATAAATGAAATCAGATGGGTTTGGTTCCGAATCTACTACTACAAGTGAACGTAACAAGTTGAAAACATTTGTGTTATTTTCTAGCATACCATCTTTTAAAGTTTACAACTCTAAATGTATTTGAAGTGCTAGAAGTGATTCTGCTAGGATTAATGTGGTTGAATTATCTAACAACTGTCTCCATGATTCAGGAATATTTTCTGGATCTGGCGTTTTTGTCAAAAATGAGTATATTCTAGATGTGTACAAAGTTCGTAGCATAATACAAGCGAAAATCCAACTTGAAATCATAAGTATATTACGGTAATTCCATTCACCTTGAAAATTATATTCTACACCTAGCAATGTACTTACAAGCCAAACCCAACTGTCTCGAAATTTTATGCCCCGAGCTGATAGCACAATGCAAAGTAATACAAAACATACAGTAAGGCCAACCCAACTTATTTTGCTAAATGGTTGAAATACGGCCCAATTATCACCCCCCATTTTATTTTCATCTTCGCCTAAAATAACAGTAAACTTAAGACCCTCGAATTGTGCACCATGGGCAAGAACAATAGCTGCTGGTTCCCCAAATATGCCTTGATATAAAATTTCGTTGTAGGTCAAGTTCGCTTGTAAATAAAAGCCACATTGGGAACTTGTACAATTTTGAATTCCAGAATATAACGATATAATACAGGTTTGTTCCATATATGGGGACATAAAGTCACTTCGTACATTGGATATTGCAATGGATTTATAGCAAATATGATCATTGTCAATAGTTCTGTTTGAATACACAGGCCATCCGAATTCATTTATTCGTTTGTGCAGGGATTTCCATGTGGTTTCAAGTATTGCTAATGTTTTGGGTGGATCTAAAAGGTCAACCAGGACAGCCATTTGTTTCATTTCAATGTCAGTTAAATTTTCTCCTTTGGTCTTAGACTTCAAGCATATATAACATCCAACGTAAATTTTACTTTTTTGTCCAATTTCAAGCAATATTATTCGAGAGCTATCCATAAAAGTTGGCAATAGCACCTGGGATCCCGAAATGGTTTCATTGTCAGTAGACATAAACAGCAAAATATAATCTGGAGACACCTTTCTAATTATAAAAGGTTGTTCGAATTTTGAGTTGTTTTCATGTACAAATAAGTGAATTAAAACTGGTGAACTTAGGTTTAGGGACAAAACTTGAGAAGATATATCAGAAACTACAACAGTACAATGGGCAGAATATTTCAAAGTAGGTAAAAGAGTCCTGTAAAATATCGAAATATCTGTCACTTCTGTGATAATTTGAACGTAATTTCGAATTGACCAGGCTGGCTGCCCTTTCGAAATCCTGTGTCGATTTTCTTCCAAGTTTCTTTGTTCTAAAGCAGGAAATATTATTGTACAATTGTGAAACATATTTGGTAATTCGTATTCGAGAGACTTGAACTGCTTGACAGCGCACAGAATATGAAAAAGGTAGACAAATAAAACATGCATGATTTACGATTTTTATAAAATATATTCTGAGAGCTTTTTGAGTT
>JAQFXM010007618.1:0-11641 GCA_034693345.1 Entomobrya multifasciata
TACCAGTACGTTATAGTTGTTACGTACTGTTTTTGTACCGTACCCTTTTGTTGTCGCCCCAGACGGTACGTTATAACAAAGTTCGACTGTAATGAGAATATGGTAGTAACATACAGTTTTTCGTTTGCCGTCAAAAATGGCTACTTTCCCCAACAACCGCACTACTTCTTAAAGTACTTGATGATGGTGATCATTATGTTGTTATGACGACGGTGATGATATGCTACTGATGATTAACTACATTTGGTACACACATACTTACAAATCTAATACTAAATATATATACTAAAAGATACCACATTATTATAAATGTTAAAATATGTACTTACTTTAATATTTATGCATTATGCTCATGCACAATGCATGCAACTAAACTGTGTTGCAGATACAATATATTTTAACCTAAAAGAATATGTTGTTATTATTATTGTTACTGTTTTAACTGCACTCTACCCTGCTCATCACTTTTGTTGCTGTAGCAACAATGAATTTTATTCTCCTTTCGAATCATACAAAGTATTATTGTTATCATCATGATAAGTATGACATGTACTGTTGTCTACTGAAATAGATACTCTTATTATTATTTTTATGTTAGCAGCGCTGCAGTGTGTTATACATATTAACATTTTAAAATTCTGCCCTAACTGTGCATCCATAAATGTTTTTTTCTCTACAACTTGTACATTTTTTAAACTAAGCAAACTCCTTTTATAGTTCTACTTTAGTAATATATGTACATGCATTAAAACTACTGCATGTGTTTGCAACAATTATCCCTGTTCTCCTCAGAAAGATGAAACTTGACAATGAAATGCCCCGAGTTATAGTGCACTGCAGCGCCGCAGCAAATTCAGCTAAAAAACATTACAATCCGCTGAATAACAATCAGCGACTTTACTCGTTAGAAATGGCATGGCATGGTGCTTCTCTGGTGCATAAATGCATGCATGTTTTACAATAATAAAAAACCCACACAAAACCTAAAACAGCCACAATCGTCAGCAATGCAATCATAAAAAGTAGTTAGTTCTGCTACCTGCATTGCATTATTTTTTGCAGCTTTTCACAATACCAGAAGAAGAAACATTGTTATCAGGAGGATTATTGACGAAGCATGCAACTCTACAAGAAAATGTTATACGCAAATACGTTAAGGTGTGAGGCGAGTTACTATGGTTATCTATCACAACAATTTCTTTTCTTTTTATTCAACAATGGGATCCCTTTTCTGTTCTTCATTTTTTCGCATCTTAACAATAATCCGTTTGTAGGCTACAAGTTAGCAGTGCAGTGCAGTTACGAACAAGTAAAGAAATAAAATATGGTTTGCGCAGAGGCAACGCGAGTGTGTGTGCAGTGCACTGGGTAAGTAGTACGTTTTTACTCGCACACAAAAAACCGTATCATGTTGCTCTTTTGGCTGTAGTAAAGTTAACTATTTTCTGATGTTGATCATCATCATTATTGTTATTGCCGTGTGATGATGTAGCAATAATGCCTATGCAAAAAATGTAACTCGTGTAAGTAAGAAACGAACCAAGTCAAGAAAAAAAGGAAGGTATTATAGCAATCAGGTAACAGGTAACTTTACTTTACAACAATAGCAGGATGAGAAGTTTCTCTTGTTTCTCTCCTTCTCACAAATCCGCTCTATTATGACAATGAAGAGCCTTACGCTCGCACTTTGAAAACTTTGTAGCTTTTTACAGTAAATTTTACCACCACAAAGTTGAGTATACTAAAAATGTAAAATGTAGTTCAACAGTCATTATAAATATAATACATTGTAGTAGTATTATTATTATGCCAACCAAACCAACGTTTTAAAGATAATAATTTTTACGTACGATACAGGCAGTGCTCTGTGGTACGGTGGCGGTCGCCATAAATACAAAAATTCTTCTTTTTTCCCTATTACTTACTTGTTATACAAATAACCATAGTTGTGGATCTGCAAATTGCAATGCAGGATGCACTATTTCTTTTTAAACAGAATAAATAGTTCTTGTGAAAAGTTTAAATTTTAGCTTATGAACTATTATTACTTTACTTACTACTATTACTGTACATACTACTGTGATTTGTGGCAGATGAAGAAAATGATCATCATCAACTTTGTAATATTCTTTATGATGCTTATTCTGTTTAGTTAGTGATGATGATGATGATGTTTAGTTTAGCCTGGTATGGTCTGCTAATTTTTTTCATCATCAGATTTACTGATTGAGTAGAACTGTAAGAGTAGATACATACGTCAGTATATGTAATTTGAGAGTTTGTGTCTTTAATTTCTAACTGAAAGTCTACTGAAACAAAGACAACGAGAGACGAGAAGGGTAAGCATAACTGCGATACATCATTTGTTGAAATGTTTCAAAAAGTATTTATTTAAATACGAAAGTGCAATTCACAAGTGCACTGCTCTACCTCAATCAGCAGAAATTTCTTAGCGAACCTTTACAAAACTGATGATACGACGAAGTATTTAAGTGTAGGTGATGATAAAATTGGTTTTTGGATGCACATTACAGCACTTGAGAAGAGATCGGTTCTCTCATCATTACGAGTGGAGAATGTTTCACTCATCATAAAAGGAAAATAATGACATTTTTCTTTTAGTCAGATATCATTCCATCAAACTCTTTCTTTTCCAAAGATTGAATATTTTGTTAAAGAATGAAAGATGATATGTATTATGTATCTGTGTCTATTAAATTGCATGAGCAATATGAGCATATTGTTTTGGAATCAATAATCTCATCAATTATTTTCTTCCGTGTACTCTTATTTGTATGAGGGTTTCGTCTCTGTAGATTAGTAGTAGCTTGCTTAATAAATTGCAAGGTAAATAATATTACACAGTAATTCGAACGAATTTGAAAAATAAGAAACGAGGACAACCGTTAGTAAAGCAATATGCATTGATGTGTGAAACGCCATATTTCACTAAAAATGAGAGCTTACTTAAACACAGATAAACATTAAAACCGTTGAATCTCATCTAGTAAGCTGAGATGATAGTTTAAAAAAACATGTGCCCACACTCACACTTGCTATCAATACAAAGGAAGTTTTTATGGAAATTATTGTCGTTTCATTGATTTCATGGGAATAAACGTGTCTTGTAATTGCAATATAATATGTAACGATAATGATGAAAAATGGCTGTCTAGAAAACTTTTTCTTGGTCGGTGTGTAATAAACTGTACATAAAGTTTTTTAAAGGCTTTCATAAGAAGACGAAATATGATATGATACGCACTGCTGGTTGAATGACGAAGATAAAAAGGGCAAATGGTTGAAAGAAAAGAAGTTAGCTCTCGGTTTGTTGGTTGGTTGATGTAACTTAATATTTTTAATGATTACAAGAATTACGCTGCTGATGATGTCTAGAAGGTGTAATATGATAGGATCTCTATTACTTACCACCATCACCACTCACTACTCACACAATCACACAACCACAATGCAACTCAATAGCAGTAACTACAAAAGAGCTCATCATCTTCATCATTATATCGATTTATTATTTAAAAGCGTAAATAATTATGAGATAAAATGAGCATGGAATATTCGGAAGAATGGAGGAGGTATGCTTGGCGAACTCTGACTCTCTCTCTAAATCGTGCACATTTACTTTTACAACATAAACCGCAAATGAAGAAAGGAACAAAGGATAAAACAATATGAAATGCGGCTTTAATTGGTACTATGAAGCCATATATTTGTAAGCTATATGAAAAATATGTATAAATGTGGCTGAGAAATATCTATTACAGACAATATTATAGTTGTTATTGCTATAGTGTGGCATGTAAAGTAAGTGGCTTGGCTTATGTATTTCAAGGAACTAAATATTAAACCCACTCATTTGAGTTGTTGGCCAAAATTGTAACACTGATTGGGTGGATGATGATATTTAGAGAACTCTTGAATTTAAGTTTAAGAGAATAATAATGATGAGCTACAATTAGGATGGTCCTTTCTCCTTCTTCTCATCATCATGCCAGCAACAACAAACACTGTCCATCCATACAAAAAATAAGTTAATTCCCTTAAGTTCTGCGTATTTAGTGAGTCGATGAAAATTGGTAATGATAAGTTACACAATTACACATATTATTATTACGCTTGAATGCAACATGGCTTTGTTTTGTGCGCTACACGGTTTTTCTGCTTTCCTACACACGAGCAAAAACAACAACAGTAAAAGGGTTGAAATGAAGGAGGAGAAGAAGAGGGGTAATAAAGTGAGTGGTTTCTAAAAAACTTAACAACAACAAGTAGTTCTACTTCAAAGTCTACGAGAGAGAGAGAGGGAGAGGAAGTCGGAAGCACTAAATTCTATACCATTTTGTTTGTATACTTATAGCAACTCAACTCCTTCATGGGATTCCATTTATAGTTTAGTTATAGAGACTGCTATGCTGCTGGCTGTCGTAGGAGGTAATATTACATATTAATGTATGTATTGTAGTTGTCGTTGTTTTAGATAATCGATTAATGTATGTATTAAGTGAAGAAGAAACGGTCACACGTGGAAATAATAGATTTTGGTTTTGTTTGTCCCTAACATTTATCTCTCAAGTGGGATTAGTTTATTTAATGATTGTTTTTCTTGCAACTCATTACGTTAAACCTTTTCATCATATTTTTAATTTAAATACGTAGGCCGGATGAAAGATGGACTTTCCACTTTTGCTTATTACGTGTATGTACATGTACATGCGGTTTTTATATAAAATATCCAATGCACATTGCAAGATTTTTTTTCAGGGAAAGCGAGTTTATATTTTGATGTTACCGTAGTACGTTTTCCCACAAAACATATTGTGACAAAAAATAAACGAACTATTTTGGTCTGAGAACAAGAGAAATCAAGGATTTTTTCAACCACATGTATATTTAATTAATGATTTACATCAGTGCGGCAAAAATGTGCATAAACAACAGCATAAACGCATTAATTTTTTTATCTTCCGTTTATCGTACGCTTTATCATGGTCCTTTGCACCACAACTTATGCCCAGTTCAAAGAAAAAAGGCGTTTAATAAACACCATTGACTTAAAGTGACCATCACAAATACCATATCATATCGCACAACGACTAGTCATTTATCTTTATGAACACATTTAATTTTGCATTGATTTTATCAACTCACTTAGTTGAACTAACAAGATCAAAAAAAAGATCAAATCAAGTATACAAACATTTGCAGCTCTAGTGTCATTGACAACTGCCAATGAAACCCTTTTCTTCAATCTCTCTCTCTCACTCTGGGACAAATACTTTTTGGTTACCTTGAAATGCCGTGAAAGTGACCAACATTATTAGAGTGTCCCTTCTCAAGTCCAAATCCTTTTGCATACCCTTTCTGCTTCTGAGCGTTTTGTTAGGTATGCTTCAAATAAAACACACCTCACCTCACACGTAATCCACCAACAAGGTTGTTGCTTTTAGTGCACATTCGATTTCTAAATTTCCATAAATATCTTCAGACAATGTGGCTCTACTACATGATATATATGTACACCTTGCACTATTTAAAGCTTAACAATTTACTTTTGTTTTGTCTCGAAAAAAATATACAATTATCGCCTAGAAAGTGAAACCATTCCATGAACAAACTGGATTATTAACTGAAAGCAAAATATTTAATGCTTTTTGATTATAGCATAGTTATGACATTGCAAGTTTGCGAATCACAATTTTTTTATTATCAACTTTTCTGTCTGTTTTGTCATCATTGCAAAAAACATTACATATCGTAATAACTGATTGCGACTATCTGTCAAGTGGTGGTAAATGGTTATTATTGCAACTTAATTAGTATTCACCTTCATGGATACAAACATTACACACTTGACATGTTACGTGACTGTGACAACTGTTAAGTATGTGCATGTAGCCACGAATAACCAACTTTGTAAACAACTTCGCTTTGTAAATCAGAGCATTCCTTTTTCAGCAAATATTCCTTGTCAAATCAGAAAAAAGTGGGCAACAATTTTAATTCCCATAAAAAGAAAAACTTATTTTAAAACGAAAAGTTAACAAAGTAGAAATTACGATGACGTTAGTGGATACAGTTACGATTTTAAAATGTTCCATCAGTCACACGTGACATGTTATTACAGCCACTTAATACAAAATACAGCATATTAAACTCATACAAGGATGCAGAAGAATGGCTCTCCTCGAAACGATATGCTACTTACCTACATCTTTGCACGATTTTTAAGGCACGTTACACTGCCAACTGCATTGCATTTTTCAAGACCATGAAAATGGCAAATTTGGCGAAGAAATTAACAACACCAAAATTGAAGCTCATAAAACATATTTTAATGCCTTTTGTTCTGCATAAATATCCGCAGTTTGGATGAGTGAATGTTGTTTGCTAAACAAACACCTTACTCTTTCATTTGTGTAAAAAAATACGGGCCAAATGGAAAAATAAGTCATAAAATATGTTACTACATCAGTTCCATTGTAATGCGTTTTACGGTTGCAAGTGCAAATTGCAGTGTTACATATGCACAGGTGCTTCTTGTTTTGTTGTGACTGGGATTTTTCAAAAGAGATCACCAGAAGCAAAATCATAAAACGTCCTTTTGATAATGAAGACGGAAGATTATGATGTATGCACGTATGTATATATATATTTGCATTATAACTTCACACTCTGTTTAACGCTAGCAAATTGTATTATCATAAAAACCGACCAAAATTTATGAAGGTATTATGATGATAATTATAACTTAAATCCCAAAAACTTCAACTTGACTACACCAAGCATAAATATTAGAAAGGTATATTATTATTTTAAGCTTATTCAGATGATAAAAAAGAAGGAAGAAGGACAATTAAATTTTAACACTAGTAAAACGAAACCAACGTGTTACATAAAATTTAAAATGCGTGAAATTGGGTGTTTACGAGAATACTGCCTTAAAGTCACGCTGATGTGCAACTAATAAAATGTCAATGATAATCGTAACCACATAAACGTAAAAACGGCAATGATATATTTTATCCGTGAAATTGAGAAAATAAAGCTTATGTAGTTGGTAATGGGTTGGCTAGTTTAATGACGGAATAACTTTGGTTTCAGATTTCATTGCTACAAAATGCAAAGTTGCATTAGGATTAAAGAGTTTTAAATTGGATAATCTTTTAGTGAATGTGATAGTAAACACGAATAAAATTGCCGTAAAACCTCTAAGTCACCAAAACTATCTTGACAAACATTAAAAGTACTTGAGACGTCCTGAAAAACAATGACTATGAATCAATGTCTGTTTAACACGTTAATTGTGTTCTCTTTATTACTAAATGTTGTTTGAATTTGTTGCATTTAGCTTCTTGCTTGGCTTTTGAAACATTTAATAATATCCATCGTAGTCATGATGAACATAATCATTAGCTACAACGAAACTGTTGTTTTTCTCTTTATCCAACCCAAGTTTTGAGTTTAAAAAAATTAAATTAGCATTTAGTTCACTATCAAGTTGGTTAGACTGCAAGTTTTATGATGTGCAGCATAAAACGAGTAAAAAGCCCTGGAAATGCATGTATGTTTAATAAATGCCAGAAAGTTGGCCGTGCACTAATTTAGCAGCAGATCAGATCAAGTCCATTTTTATAGCTTCACAACTCTTTTTTAGCTTACTAATTTAAATTTTTGATGTAATTTGTTTTTTTAATCTTCAAGCTTATGATTATATATTTTGTTGAGACAGTTGATCAAATGACATTTTAATTTTTCCAAATTTGACTCTTTCAATTTTTTAGCCAAGAATGAATACAAAAGTTACAAACTACTGTATATAATTTGTCAAAGTGTTGGTCGGATATCAAGGTGTACGTGCTTTTGAACTTTCTTCCAATGAACTAATTGCATATTAATGCATTTCCGAATAAATATCTCAAATGTCCAACTTCATGAAAACAACATCATTTCAATTGAATCATGCTATTAAACAGAGTGCAAAGCGAATGCAAAAAAAATTCTCTTCTAATTCTTCTCAATATTTATTAAACTCACAATAAATTTGAGTTATATCAATGCATCCAATCGACTTCCAGTTGAAAAACACAAACCAAATCAAATAACTTTTTAACAACTTAAAAATAACAACAATTAAGAGATTTTATCCCACTCACGCTAACTTGACTTATTCCATGCAAGTACGATATGCACCAACTTTTGACTCTTTTTTTTTGATTTTCCACACACAAACACGAAAACTGATCAGAGGAGAGGAATCAAATCAGTATATATGCTTATATATAAACGATTATCATCGTCACTATTCCTCTTGGTGTTGGTGACTAAATTGACTATGACAACAAAACAAAGCCTCCTCCACAACCGACACCGCCAACAACAGCAATCGTCGTGATGATCATCACCGCCACCACCACCAGAAGACTACCATTCCGACGAACCAAACAAAAATCGATAATCTAACAAGGAAATAGTGTAGCACCGTGTTTATTGCTACCAGCAACAACCAATAATTTCTCTATATTTAAGAAACCTATTTCCCCTCTCCTTTTATTAGTTACAGGAAAAATTAGTCACTTTCACCATAACAATAAACATGTTAACTATCTAACATGTTCCTCCTCTTTTCCTTTTCCAACTTTTTTATTACCAACTTTCCATTTTTTTACTTACTTTTCCTTGATATTCTCATGTTGTCCTCTTCTTGTAATTAATGCTGATTCTCTTTCCATGGAACAAACTTTAACAATCTATCAACATCATCATTTTGTCCTTTAAAAATTTTATCTTTAAAAAAATAGTTAACTTTTTTTTGCTCCTTTTAAATAAAAAGCAAATTGACAAATCAATTCGACGACGACAATGGCCAGTCTGCTTGAGTTGAGGTCTTGTGGCCGATTAACTATTCTCTCCTTCTTGTTGTGTGGCTATGTATGTATTTTCATACTCACTTACATAAACATGCATAATATCTTCTCTCTCACACAAAGTCTACTAGACTTGTAATGGTTTACACAGACAGTGCAGAATAGAAGAGCAACAAACACGGTTCATTATTTCTCACACTCACTCGTTCACAACAGCAGAATAGCAGCATAGAATAGAAGAGCCAGGCCAGGCCAAAGCCAAAGAAGAAAGCATTGTTATTATTATGATTTTATATATATTTTACCTTATTCCCTTCTCTCTCGCCTTGCACTTTTTTAACAAAAAGGTACACACTCACATCACACAAGGCAAAGCAGTAGCAAACACTATTTTTCTACTATATCCAACATAAATAGTAAGTTTTGTAACTGGTATTTGTTGTGTAGGTACTGCTATATTGCTGCTACTGCTCCATCATTTCAGTATCATTAATACCACTTTTTATGGTGGTGTTTGTCTCTTACTGCCTTGCATACAATGTTTGTACTGTGTGTAGTACACGGACACACACACGCATATAAATATGCTTTTTTTGGCTTATCAAGATATGATAATCATTAAAAGCAGAGCTTTCTAGTTTTTATAAATGTAAAAAATACACATGTGTATTGTATCCCTACAAGGCAACTAATATCTCTGCATTTTATGTATATTTATACACAAGGGATGATTCATATATTAAATTTAATGCTGGTGAGTGTGTGTCTGTGTGTGGAAAGAGTTGCTCAGCACTAGTAGCAGAGTAAATGATAATAAAAAGAGTGATCTCTTGTTGTACTTGTATGTTAGCAAGTTGTTGTATAGACGTAGCCGTAGGTATAATTTAATTAAAATGTTTAAAAAAACATGTATGATTTTAAGTTAACAAAACATCCCAGTTTATCCAAAAATATATAGGTTTTATGAATTAAGGTTTCTAGAGAATGAATTACATTTTAAATTACTTGTAGAAATAAGTTTTACATACCACAAATGTTACAAATTTCAGCTCAGACAGACATTTGAATTCATTCGAAACGCATCTCTTTTATGACTTCTACAGCTATTTACTTTGTATCAAAACAACGCTGTGCTTGCTACTCCGCTGGTAATACAAGCGATGTTTTTTCAAAAAGAGATATAACAGCGTGTATATTTTTCCCATGCATACATTTTAGCAACTATGTACAACAAGTTTAAATATTATTACTATGCAGCATGTTATACAAGAACAAGACAGGGACATCTCTCTCACTCTCTATCGAATCATCACTATGATTCCTTTTGTGTTGTATCTCTTTTCTTTCTGGCATAGCCAAGTCTGGCCCTTCTCTCCATCGTATTTACTCCTTTGCGAGTTTAGTTCAATTCGTCCATCCGCTTCTTTTCGTCTCACATCACAACAACAGCTGCAGTATGTGTGTGGAGTGTGGAGAAGACGAGTCTTCATATTTTTTGTGTGAAATGAGTAAACCAAGTTAGAAGAAAAAAGCTGCAGAAAGACCATCTTTTACTTATTTATACTTCAATATTTTCTTATGGGATCGCGTAATATAATAATCGAAACACACACAGGCATGCAACCATACTTTATCGTATTGACTGTCCACACTTTATTCAATCCTTTTTCCACTGTAGCACTGGTAGGCATTTGAGAATCTTCTTATTCATAGTCATTACACCGAGCTTTCTGTTCCCTCTGCTGCCCTGCAAGAAAGTACCATGCAATCCAAAGAAGAAAAAAACCACCATCATACACAATCAACATGATACCATCGTCATGCTCATTCAGATATGGCAAAACCCGCGGGTTTGGACATAGAAACCCGCGGGTACGGGTTTTAACGGGTTTAAATGGGTTTTAACGGGTATGCGGGTTTTAACGGGTCTTCATTTAAAATTTGAATTTGGCGCACTTTATATTGCTCAATGGCTTATATATACCCCATGTTAATTAATTAAACCCATTAAAACCCATCTCTTGAGCTCTCAAGTGTGTACGGGTTTTAACGGGTTTTAACGGATACACCCAGCCACATAGAAACCCACTGCCATATCTGGATAATATAATGAAGGAATTTGTTGAGTTATTAGTTCCTACTTGATTTCAACGAACTAAAACTCGTCCCAGAAAAATATTAATTCTTTAAAGTTTGGAGATGATTTTAAAATAAAATTTAGCCGTGTTGGTTCCATAACAGTAAAATTAAATAATTAGCTAATTTGTTCGGCATCAGCCACAATTTGTATTTAATTATCTCAAAATTTACCAAAAAATGATCAGAGCATTGATTTCTATTGTTTAGTTTTACGTAGAAATATAGTATTTTGCCATTTAGTACTTTAGTACCAATTAGGTAAGAGTAGACCCGAGATAAAAATTTCCATTAGACCTTCAAACAAAATACACCAATAAAAATAATTTTAAAAAGGAATCTTAGTGAAAGTGCACTACTTTCTTCTTTAAGAAGCTGGCAAAATGAAGTTGCGACAATCGAACTTTATTCTGAGCATACTTCAATTTATTACCATCTATTTACCTGAAATTTCGTCGAGACATATTAGTGATTATGAGTGCTGTTCAAGTGGATACTTGAACTACCTATTTTTTCCTTTGTCAAAAAAGTAGTTTTCCATTAATCTAAATAGCCTAATTGTTAGAAATTCTAATGTGGTAAAAACCCTCCTTTTCCAGTCCATCGTCTTACCAGTAAGCACA
>JAQFXM010007619.1:0-11641 GCA_034693345.1 Entomobrya multifasciata
AAGATGACATTAATAAAAAATACTTGCAAACAAAAATAAATGTCAATGCCCACATCAAAGTTTGGTCATTAGATGAATATAAAGGTAAAAAATTGCAATTTACTAAAAGTTCTAACCAACGAGTTACACTAAAATAGTGCTTTTAAATTCAACCTTAAGTCATCATTACAATTATCATTAGTACAAAAATTAAATGGAAGATGACCACTAGCATTGAATTTAATAATTAGAATTACTACAAGCTCGGCTATATGATCTTCATTGTTTCAGAAGAACACTAATTAATTACAATGAAGAACAATCAGAGAGACATTTACTTTACAAATCGCACATGACCACCACCTCCATTATCATTAAATTTGATCATTGACGAGTTATGATACAAAATAATCAATGGTAAAAGTATTGAATACAATTTTCAAATTGAATTCCAATTTCTGATATACAACCCTTTACTTTGTATTGCGTTAATTTACTTAATTTTGTTACACAATGACGCGATTTTCTTCGTGCTTTTTGTACAGTGACAGAGACTGGACAACAACATCTATTTCTAGATATAAATGATCCATGTCAAAAGAAATAATTAACGTTGTCGAAATAATAATATTTTGTTAAAAATAGAGAAGGGTTAATTTTAATTGAAGATGCGCTTGTGTTTCACAGCACTCACTTCTCGAGCAGCAATATCAAACTTCAAATGGTCATATTGATAAATCATCCACATTATTATCATCCTCAAATCAAAATCAAATTATTGGAGAAATTGTAAAAGTGAGCAGGTACTTTGCAGCGTAGTATTGAGCCAGTGGCATATGGCATGCGTGATTGGTTGATGATGATTGCGATTACCACATGACAATTTAACTGCTCATCATCAGTTCACTGATCACTGATCAGTCAGTAGAAGGTAAAACAATAATGAAATCATATTGTTACAAGCTTTTTTTGCAATTCTATTCACAAATGTGCGCCTGCATGCCTACGACATTTAGTCAAGTCAACTCAGACTACCACTTACTTCGTTTCGCTAACTGCCCACGGGAATCACAATTTACAATGCAATGTCCACGAAAGAACAATAAAGTAAAAGGAAATTAGAATGGCCTGTGTACGTTCGTTCTTCGAATCATCAAAAAAATGATATTGAAACCCTGTGTTGATTTTATTACCATTTTAGTTAATATGTCTATAGTACATTGCTGCCTGATCAAGTAAATAGGAGGATGATTCGTACGATGACCATTCATCAGAAAAAAAGTATTCTGAGGACACACAACACAACACATTTCTTATTTGTTGTGATTGGATATGAGTAGGCTGTAATTTGTGATTAAATTTTTGGTGGTGGTGACTAACTGACTGAGGTGTATTTTATATTTTCGGTTTATTGGTCAGTCGCTGCACTCTCTGTTGTTTTGATTACAATCACAAATTGCTCAATCATCCTCCTCCTCATCAACAACATCATATCATCTTCTTCTTTTTCGCCTTCATCCCTTTTCCTTTAGGGCTTCAATTTTCAATGGCTTTGCTATAAATTATAACTTGCCTTACATTTTACAATACTCATCTTCCTTTCAATTTATTATATTTTTTCTCAAAGGCTGGATTCATTTCTTCCCATTGCATTGATTGTTTGTCACAACCACAACTAAAGTGTTGAATCAAACAAAAAAAGCCTCTCTTATCAAACTTGTTGTCATTAAAAATCGACATGTGGTGGTTTGGTTTGATGATGATGGTGAGCAGAACGAACAAAAAGGCTATTTTGCATGGCACACATTTTTCTAATTATTTCTCAGAGGGACACAGCAGCTCACAATCGCAAAAACAGCGATGCACCATTGATGGTACATTTGATAATGGTCATCATCATCAATATATTTTAGATCAACGAAGCGCCGGCAGAGAAAAGAGAGGATGAGATGACACGATGGTCAGAGAATTAGAATCAAGCCTTTCAATAGACATTTTTAAGGTAGATTATATTTACTTTTTAGTCTCCTAAAATAATACAATTTTTCACCAGCAGCCTCTTATAGGCCTCCATCTTATCAGTCTCTTCTCCTGTCTGCCCTGCCATGTCAAATGAATCATTGTCTTCTTGGTCATTACCATCGACAGAAATAAAATGCAATCCATTTTTAAAAAATGGCAGGTAGACATGCCATGCATGCGGTTCACATTTAATTCATCCTATTATTATGAGAATATGATGCGCTCTCACTTCACTCTAATTGTAAAAAAATATGCGTTGCATTCCAAATAGATTGTTTTTATTACTGCACAGTTGCAAATGTCACGCCGTGCGTGAATCTCCGAAAATTGCTTTATCATCCAAAATCCAACGTCATCATCGTCATCATCATCATCCTCCCCCTTCTCATCTCTCATGATCATATCATAGTTATCATTATCATTTTCATGGTACAGGTAGGTAGATTGCGTAGTCACCACTGTCATCATCATCACTAAATTACTCCACACCACCACATTGACATTTAAACCACAGTCGACTTTAATTCACTCTAAATATGCGTACATGATCACCTCAAATAAATGCAAGTCAACCTACATTTTTTCTTCTTTCTCTTAACCTTTTGCTTCTTCATCCTTCTTATTAGATTCGTCTTGTGTCTCTCTGTGTGTCATGCCAAGCAATCATTTTCATAATAAGACTCAAACTCAAAGTCATAAAATATCTATTATTACTTCTCTGAGCCTGTGTGTATGTGTGTGGTTTGTTAGCAGCTAATAGTAATAATGATAGTTCATAATTCCATTTTATTTTCGAAAGTAAACAAATAAAAATAGGATATTTGGAATTAACTAGATATTTGTGTAATTTGCATCATAGTCATCATGATTATATGGAATGAATATAAGATGTGATATGAGCAAAGGGAGATGAAATGACAGAAGATGCGCAAGTTTTAACTTTGAACTAATCAGCTTCAAGGTAAAGAAAATGATCACTTTTAAAACAACAAATCATTATTACTTTTTGTGGGGCTCTTGTTTTTATTATTATTACTATGCAAAAAAATATGAATAGAAAACACACAGAATGAACTAAACAGAAAGACCTTTCCAAAAAACCATTATCATTCTCATTGTAAACCGATTAGCAAATTAGCATATGGATTTTTATAGCCAAAGCCAATGCATTCATAAATGACATTGATTTTTGATCTATAGAAAATCTAAAGGGAATTTTCTTGTGCAATCTTTTGAACAAAAATGCATTAAAAATATTTTTAATGCATATGCAAAACGCAAGAAAACCTTGCTGACTTTGCCAGCCCACCTTCCACCTGTGCCGACAATTCAAAAAAAACACATCAACCCTCCAACAATAAAAATGAAAACAAAACCAACAAACAATAGAAATGCAATGCAATTACTATGAAAGAGACTCATCATCTAAAAAAATGTACTTATACTTATGAATATGTTTTCGCTAATAGGCACTTGTGTGAGAGCAAAGGGGGCATTTACATGATTATTATGGCTGGTGAATCATATAATCTTTGGGAAAATTGCAGAGCACTTTAGTACTAAAAGATGATAAAGATGATGATGACGACAAATTATCTACTCGCGAATGAAACCTGAATGAATGTCAAATTTTTTATAAGTACAATTGTACTAAAAAAGAACTATAAAACTATAAAAAAATCAAACAATAAATTATTTGCTTCTATAAAAGAATAATAATGTGTTTTTAAAGGGCACAATAATGATAGCTTTGGGGCTCATCGTCTGATAATTTCTACAATTATCTTGTAGTTTTTGGAATTTTTCAATGGATTTTTATAGAAAAAAACTCCAACTTTTAGGATGAACTTCACTTTTTCTTACCCAAATACATATTTAAACTTGGCTGGGTTTTTACCAGAATATCGTATCGTCATGAAATTCACGACGATGATGCTGATGGAGACAAATAATGGTTAAGTGACACAATTTTTTGGTAATAAAAAATTAACTAATGGTTGATTATCTTAAATGGATAAGACCTAAAGCGTGCCAACCTCCTCCCTCTCTTCCACTAATTTTTTTGGAAATTAATTTTGCACATCTCTCCCCCTCTTTTGTTTTTTATGGTTTAAGGTAATTCGTCATTTTATATGGCTGTAAAATAAAAATCGTGCTAAAATGGAAAGAGCTTTCAAATATAATTCGCATGACATATTTCAATGGACACTTTTACTTTATGCAAAAAAAAAACATTTAAAAGAAGTGAAGATTATATGACATGTGTCATCATTTGGTGCAAAACGCACCATCATCTTGACGTATCGTGTTCTTTTTGCACCGATAACGATGACAAATGTGTGCACGGTGAAAATGTGAATGCCAACAAAAGGCATGGCATGCAAAACGTGTGGCTTGGTCTTCGTTTCTTCGAAAAACGTTTTCTTTTTTAAGTAAATTATTATCACCTGCCCACCATCATCACGATACAATAAGCAATGAAGAAGATTCACCTGTCTACATGCCAAAAAAGTACAAAAAAAGGACTGACACACAGGTGAACGATTGACAATAATCACAAAACGGGAGACAGGTTATTGCTCGCTCCCATCATGAAGGTCGTATATTAAATGTACACGCATGACATATTATAGGTCTCATTTATCTGATAAACGCAAATAAATAGGTAAGATCATATCAAATCACAGAAGAAAAAAATCCAATCCAAACCGTCTACATTGTCAAATTAAGGTAATTCATAATAATTTCTTTATGAGAAAAAAAACACAGCTATCTGTAAGATAATATTGTAAGTAAAGTAGCAAAACATTTATGAGGGTGCAGGGTGCTATTCAGCATGGCACATTGACAGCGAAACAACACTCATTAGTCGCGTAATTTACGGCTATTACTGTTATTATGAGATTCTTCTTCTGTTTGTCACGTGTGTATCCATATCGCATTGTAAATCGCATTAAATTCTATAAATGTGCGTATTTATGTATTCGTCTAAAACATGATAGACGTATAGCCTTTTATTGAAAATGTAAATGATTACAAAAGGCATTCTTAAATTGGACAGGTGAGCCAAATGACTTATTTTACTGTTGACTTAATATTTTATGTATTATAAAAAGCCGCTTTCGCAACTCAAAACAAAGTAAAGAAGGTGGAAAAAGGATAGATTTGATTACTTCATTAAAAAATATAATTTGTTTGCTGAATGTTGATAAATATGCAGGAATTTTATCAAAGCTGAAGATATGCATAAATATAAATACGCGGTGGTGGTGCGGTGTGTAGTGTGCACCCCAGTTGGTAGCTGTAATTAGCACGATACTTATGCGTGTTTACAGCCATTGTCCTGAGATAATAGCAGAAGGCACAAAAGAACTTGAATTTATTGTCTTTGACAAGCAAAAACAATTAATCTTTCTTGTAAACTCTACATAGTAAAGTAGTAAAAAAGAGAAAAGCTGCTTGTAATGGAGACACGGCTCGTCTGTCATCAACCTTTTGTCATTATCGCTATTATTACTGTATCTCTACCAAAAAAATAACAACCGTGTCAACATCAGCATCACGGCGGCATCATGAGAAAAATGTCATCTGTGAAATTAATACCTGCTAATTTAAGTGTAATGCGATATAAGCGATGTTCGTGAGCTGAAAACTTATTTTTATTCACATTAAAAAATAAGAAGGTGTGTATGTGTGGATGAGTAAAAATTGCAAAAAAGAGCTTTTGATTACGTTACCTGTGAAAACCGGGAGAATGCAGACTTTATTACAGCCTGTGCTGCAACAAAGGGATTCACCTGGAATGGAAATGACAAGAAAAATAATGATTAATCATTTGAAAAATTAATCTTCACTTCTTTATTTAGCGCAATGCAAAAAAATTATGTCTCAATCTTTTAATTGACAAATTAAATTATTACCTCCACAGTCTACATCATTGGTACACTGATCAACTTGATCTCTACATAGACGTGTGGCCATTCCGGGATTGGGACAACGTCCTCCTTTGGCTCTTGGTGATGACGAAGATTCTGTCCCATTGTTTCCCAACACTTCTCCCACGACAGTTGATGACAATGGTGGTGGTGTTTCTGATGATGATGATAGGCTACTTGTTGTAACAATCGATTCTGTCGTTGTGGATGATGATGTTGTAACTGCATCTGGAATCAAAAATAGAGAATCTTCAATAAAATGTTCAATAATTATTGTATTTCACAACACATTTTAATTACTTTAATAAAAGTGTACTATATGCATCCATTCACCTCCTCCTCCTCAGTCAGTACCCTTTTTACACCAGCTAATTATACGCCAAATCATTCAATATAAACTTTTAAAAAAAGGTAAAAAATCATAAAAATTCTCCTAAAATTTGTAAACGATTAATGTGCTTTCGGCATTTTATTTCAAGGTGTTGCATAATCTACCGCACTCCTCTCTCCCAAAAAAAAAACATGAAAATACCTGGTGTTATTATTGCCCATTAAAATTTAAAGTATTTAAAAACAGTGTACCAGTTAAGTATGTATACAATTATAAATAGACAGGTAAAAATTGTATTAAAATAAATTGCCCAATATTTGGTAACGCTTCTATCATCAAACATTTATCTTTTCTCCACATGGCTAACTACATATCAGTTTTGTTAATCTCTCCTCTTCCCTCTCTCGCTTTCAATTTGATCCTTCTGTTGGACTACCTGAAAATCTGGCGTCAAAAAACGCGGAAGACCAAAACACTCTTATTGGTGTGTGTACATACGTAACGCATCATAGTTCAACTACCTACCTGACATTTTTACTCAATAAGTCAAGTGACAGCAAACCCAACACGCTTTATGATTAAGCTTGCCAATAATTTATTTTTCGAAACAGATATACATATGTACATACTTAAAA
Organism: Entomobrya multifasciata; assembly: GCA_034693345.1. Classification (NCBI taxonomy): domain Eukaryota; kingdom Metazoa; phylum Arthropoda; class Collembola; order Entomobryomorpha; family Entomobryidae; genus Entomobrya; species Entomobrya multifasciata. The sequence continues at coordinate 6,903 of JAQFXM010007619.1, forward strand.
ATAATCATTGAATCATTACTACACAAGCATTGTTTGCACCACAAACATTTTAATCAAACCCGGACCATTTTATTAAATGACATGTTATGTTATTAAATATGAAAGGAAAAGTACACACAACAGTCAACATGCATTAATTTCTTAAAGATTTGAGATTTTTTAAAACTTGAGCAATCCACATTCCTTTTACAAGTGCTCAAATTACCGTGTAATGTGTACGACTAATTGGCCTCAAGGTATTAAATTCCCCGTGTAACGATAATAGTAAATGATAAATTTTTGTGGCTGATAAACATTTTCCAATTCCCATTATCATTATCATATTATATTGTAGTCTCTATGAGCTGCCAGTATAATGCCTTATTGTTGGATCGTTGGATCATATTTTTAACGTGTGATTATTATTGTACAACTACCACCATCACAAAACAATGTATCGCATCTCACATCATGCAAGATCTTTTAACAAATTTGCATGCATGCTCTGCAATTATCAGTAATCCTCCTATTTGGCATTTAAACAGCCAAACAAATGGGGTTGTTCACACAAATTACATGTTATCCTAATTTCCTATCACCTGCACAATACCATATTTGAAAATTGTTTTATACAAGTAGTTAATTAGCATTTTAAGTCGCGCGCATCTTTTGCTTGTACGACCCCTTATATTACATATATTACACCTTTAACCCTTTCTATCATAATGTATTCAGTGTGCAAAAAATGATCACTTCATCATCCATCATACCACATTATAATAATATTATTCACCACCATTAACCATCATCATTTAATTGCCGTTTCGTTCCTTGTGCAATTGTGTAATCGATCACATCACAAAAGCAACAATGCATACAATACATCACATGTTACACATCAATGAACTCTCTCTCTCTCTCTCTCTCTCCCTCTCACCATTTTATCATCCGCCATAAATACTTACGTAAACTTAAGATGCTTAACTAGCCAAAGTTATGTTGTGATTATGAATATTATGATTATGATGACGATGATGACACTCAGTTTTCTTGTTATTGCATATCATAAAGAATTTAATGATAATAATAAACTATTTGTCCCGCTTTTCCTTTTGAGATGGTCACATTGCCTTGTTTACAACAGTTTTTGTGACCAATACTCCCAAAAACATTGGTGTTCTTCTTCACATTTCAAACCCACAGTTCCTTAGTCAATACTTAGTTTCAAATTCAAAACCAGCCAAAAGAGTTGTTTTAAAATTCATACATGTGTAATCATATAAAATGAAATGATGACAACTTTAAACGCAGCAGACCGGGTAATAAGGTCAGCTAACCAAGTTTGAATGTTTTTACACATGCACACAAGATTAAAACACCTTTTTTTACTGCTTCAAGTGTACAGACAAGAAGGGAACTAAAAACATCTTCCCTTTTAAACAATTATTTTTTTAGTAGAATGTCTTACTTTACTTTATTATGCATGTGCTTCTAGTCTAAAAGGGTGTAGTAGGTAAGTAGGAACACAGGTACAGGTTTTTTAAAAGTTTAGACGTGAACAAAACCAGATTCATTCATTATACTTATCATAAATATACTTTGAATATCATCTTGGTTTTGAGTTGCATCGCTGCAAAAAATAGTATGATGCCCTCCAAAAAGGAAAACTGCATTTTTTACTATACAATCAAGTTAAAACTGCTACACAGATAGAAAGAGAATTCATCATGATTGTCTTTCTTTTTTGTTTGAGTTGAGTAAATGATTCATAGTGCACCAGATTTTACAACTTCACACAAAAAGATGTTACCAATTTTATTACTCTCCTCTTGGTGGTTGGTCTATTGGTTTAGTAACTTTTGGTACATGGGTTGTTGTGCTGTATGACTTAAAGAATATGAGCGCAGTGGCACACCGGCGTCACGTAAGTCATGCTTGTGTTTGTGTATCGCGTCATCAAAATATTGATTATTTCCATTTTTATGCAGTTTTTTTCTTCTTCTTTAGTCGGTCGGTCGGTGTTGTGGTTTTTTTGGCAAATGTCGAATTTGTTACAATGGCTTCTCACTAAGTTCATCGAAAAAGATTGCCGATTTGCCTTTGCCATTGTCAGTGAATTTCACATAATAATGCTGGTATAACGTAACAACAATAAATTCTTGTTCTTTGTGGTGTGGTTTGTATCTGTGTACCTTGTCGTAAATCACTTATCATTTATGCTAAAGTAAAGCCTAGAGAGGAATACCTGCATATTTTTTATTTTGCCAAGACTTGCCAAGATTTTGTTATTGTTTTTCTTATTTCACTTCAATATAACTAAAAAAATGTCTATATTTCCTTAAAAGATATGTATATATGCAGAGCAAATGATTTTTTTTGTAATGCAAGTACAGTGAAATATATTATGTTATCATTATCTTCACCTTCTTTCTTCGAATCGCATCGATCGATGATGGTGGTATGGTGCATGGGTCACTAGCTCATCTCAATCATAATAATACCATGTTACACTTACTTTTTACCACATCATTACTTACCACAACGCTTCTCTGTGACGCTGATGACGATGACGACGGCGACGCTGCACTGAACTGCTAACATTGACACATCCGCAACGACGTCGTCGTCATCATCATTGCCAGCAAACACCATCCCCATTTCATCATCTCATCCCCTCATACATAATCATCATTTCTATTACCTTAACTTATTATGCATGCAGATGCAGGCAGACTTAATTTTTTTCTCAAAAAATATAAATAAAAAAGATGCATATGTTTATCTAACTTATGTGCAATCGATTTGAATGTGTCACCCAACTTATTACATATTCCTTCTTATTTTATTTTATTGTTGCCGCCGACCAAAGAATAAATTTTTACTCAATCACCATGAAAAAAATTGATTGCCAATACAATTGATGTAAAATTGCATGTATTCTAAATAATTTTAATTGTCCCATCTCCGCTGGTGGCACTTTTCGTTCGATTGTTAATCTGATCGTCTTGGGAAAAGGTACTTCTGTTTGGTTGGCAGGCACTATTTTTTTGCATGAGAACTTATGGGCTTCCGTGTGTGATGCCAGATTTTGTCTTCATCTGTACAGCAATTTATTTATTTTTTTGTGTGTAAAGCCTATAACCAAAGTATGCCTCCGTCATCGTCACCCGATTATAATGTACACGTTGGTGGCTAGATGATGATGATACTTTGATATGATTATATTTCATTGTGCAATATTGCTTGTTTGTGTGTGTGCAGCAGGTGTTTGCTATAATCAAAAGGTATTATCTATCTAGCATCTCAAGTGTCTCTTTTTTCTCCTTTTCCCCTTTCTGATTCCTTTGCCAATTTTTATATTTCTTCAGTTGACTAATGAGCCATGTCTTTGCTGCCTACAAGTAATTATCATATGATATTTCACGATGAGGTATTTAATAAAGCAATGCCATGTCATGTGATGTCATGAAAATAAAATATGTGAGGTGATGGAGTACCCAGATATACTTTTTTTCTTGCATCTTGTGGAAGAAGAAACAAAAATAAATAGTACAATGTTCTGCTTACAGCAATTTTTTTTACAAGAATTAGCATAATGAATATGACATGGTCGGTGTGTGTGTGACTTCATGCGGTTTTGGTGTTGCTTCACATGGAAAACTGTGCTAAATAGTTTGTGGAAGATGTTTGATTGCACACATTGCGTATGCTAAAATAAGAGTGGAACAGGTGCATTGACTGCATGTGTCATTGTTTGACATTTTGTTGGTTTTTACCCGTTGTTTGCTGTGGGCATTTGTGGATATGCTTAGAATGCAAATAGGCATCTAAGTAGCTTTGATTTGATGATGCTGGTATTGTTGCTGTTTAAAAGGTGATTTAGATGACACAATGCATCAAAACAACATGGCTCACAAATAATTATGAGGCATAATTTGATGTATACACGGAAGAATTGCAATTGCCATGAATGAATTTTTGTGCGTTCCTGTGTATTCCAATGTAATTCATTCTTTCTCATTTTTGAATCCGACGTTATCAATTCAGTAGAAGCATTTAATGTCATATTCTTATCTAATCATTATCAAATATAATGTAAGGAATTATCGTAACTAAGTTAGATCATAATATTATTTTTATACTCAAATTGTTTTGCTTCATTCTTCATTTGACTTTTTAGATCGATACATGCGGTAGCATAATGTTGATTAATTTTCACATCACCTAACATGATATCGAACGTTTTACAGGTTTTTTGCAAATATAGATCCCTTCAAAGTCTCGCATTTCAATTGTGTTAACTGTTAAAAATCACTACAAGCAAATAATTTTCCTGCAAAACAAAACTAATAGGCACGAGATTCCTGTCATGTCATTTGACTTAATCCCTTAAAAATCAATTTAATTTTCTTATAACTCTCCTAGTTCCGTGGGAAAATTATGACACATTACATCTGAAGATTTATGCTATGCTCTTTTCTCTTTTTATAACGTTTAAAGTTAAATACAGACTTCATATCCATGTTGGTGACTCTTAAAACTATTGAATTAAATAAGATAGATTATGATGACTGCTGACTATTGCTCGAGTCTATGCTGTCATTATGATAGATTTTTTTCGCATGTTAATACTACAAGGAGATATGACATGATTGACCTGTCACCTCAACTTGCATGCAACTGCAATGCAGTGTGCACTTCGTCTCCTGTGATGATTAGATTATGTCGTGTCCCTGTGTCCTTTTTCATACCAAATTAGA
>JAQFXM010007620.1:0-11640 GCA_034693345.1 Entomobrya multifasciata
ACGGACAGACGGACAGACGGACAGACAAACAAACTAAAATTATAACTACGATGAATCGATTCATCTACGTAATAACCCCGTTCGCAATGAAATAACCCTCAAACTATTTCCAAACGTTTTCAGAGCTACGAGCACTTTATTCAGACGCTATTTTTGTTACAAATAGAATTTGAACTATTTTTTCAATTAACAAAGTTATTTCTTAGCTAAATTTTCAAGATTTTAAATTCCTTGCACAAAAATAACATTATCAAACACAATGGCTTCTGCACTTACCTGGAAAGCAATTCAGCTCAGTAAGAGTTTTTACAAGCTTATTCCTTATAGTCATGTACTTTTCTTCAATATAGAAAAAGAAATTCTCGAATACGAAAAGAACAAGCTGAAATTGATTCCTTTTTACCTGTCAAATTTACTAACGTGTACACACTTAATTTCGGCATTGTATCTTCTTACGCGCTACTTAAGAGATCCTACTATCTTTGCAAACTATGTAGCCATACTATACATTTGCGTTACTGGATTTACGCTATTAGTTACCTTACTAAATATTGTAGTATCTTGCTACCCATTCGAATTTTTCGATCTTTATTACAACTTAGGTCGTTTTGTAATAAACTTTAAAACCCCAACCGAACTTAAAATAAATACAAAATACAAAGCTACGGCAATTCAAAAAATCTTGTTTAAAGGTAATGAAATACATTAACATACCTAACAAGCAGCAAGGCGACTAATTTAATGTGGTAAGTTTTTAATCATAATTTTACTTCGAAATTTTAGAGATCCTAAACGTTCTGAAGCCAAACACCTCAGCCGACATTATTGGTATTCTGTCAGTTGGACTGGTGGTAATTTTAATATTTATCGGAACACTTATGTCGCCAGTAGGTGTGTTTGCAAAACTTGATCCTCTATTATATATAGTTCCATCTATAAGTCCTTATAGTTCTACAAAACTATTTGGTACAATTATCCGGCTTACGTTGACTTATTGGTCAATATTAGAATCCACACGTACCTTTACCATCATCCTCGTGTTGGCTTTGGTAATTTTTAACTCGTTTTTAATCTGTTTAAAAGCAGTAAGAAAAAGAAATGAACTCGAGCTTATTCTCAAAGAATACAAGCAATTGCAAATAATTTGTCATTTCGGGCAACATTTCGTTCCATATTGTTCTGGAATCTTAATGGGATGCGGATTTGTGTTATTGGTAGCTGGAAATTATGTAACATTTATTGGATGGAAATTCTTTCCACCAGGAATATATACTGTAATGGTGGGTATATTAGCCATATGCTATATTGTGGTTTCGCAAACTATTCCTATGGCAACGACTTGTCATACTCTCAGTGAAACAATGATACGAATCGATTGGTATAAAAAGATTTTGAAGTCAACCACTTTAGTAGTTGCAAATTACGAGCAAAACAAAATTTATCGATTACAAATTCAATCACAAAGGCCAATTTCATTTTATTATGGAACTGCTCTATTTGAAAAGGAAACCAAAGTGAACTATTATGTTAACGTAGTCGATCACAGTATTAACTGTTTGCTTCTGTTATAGCGAACTTTATTATTTGATTCTCGGGGGTCTGTATAATATGTCAGAAGGGATACCAGGAGTGTTACCTCCAACCGAAAAATACTAAGCAAAAATTTTCTAGTCGAAATGAAAACAGTCATTTTACTAGTCGAAATATACTAGCCGAAAAAGATCCCGTAGAAATATATTAGACGAATCATTTTAGTAGAATATTACATTGCATACATTTATTGCATTTTTTAGCATACGTTACATAATTTCAGTATCATTAACAAACAATATTTAATTAATGAATAAAATTATTTAAGTTTTAATCTGTTGATGCAGCGTGTTGCAGCTGCAGATGGCTTATTGTTCTTACTCTAGGCTTGGTTACGCTTGCAGTACTATATGTTTTGTCAAAACTCGATGTAATATTATTATTGCAACAACTTTTTACTGGTACTGGTACAGCCTGTGTTGTGTGTACTACCTTAATGTTCCGTTTCAGAGTCACTTCATTGTCCGACGAGGACTTCAAGTCTACTGCTGCTAACAGCTTCACGCGAGCCTCTGGCGCATGACATTAAAATATATTCCAGCAATGAAATACCATAAATTTATAAGAAGTGCTTTAGTAATTCTTATTGTGATCGTAATTCATGCCTGTCTGTATGTATGTACTGGCTGCTTTTCTACATGGCACATGAGGTAAGTGAGCCTGTGTTAAGGGGGATGTTAACACTCCGCTTCAGCTTGGCTTGGTTGGTTTTCCCTCACACTGGCTACGAACACTCCAAAAAGATGCTGAATGCTATTGGAAGTAATTAAACTCCAAGGCATTTTTTTGAAAAGACCTTTGAGGATGGATATTTGTATGCTATGAGAAAATTCGACAGCAATGCAAATTCGACTGGTAAACCAAATCCGCCAAATGACATTTCGACAAGTATAATTCACCTAGTATTTTTCGGTTAGAGGTAACACTCCTAGTATCCCTTCTGACATATTATCGTATCCCGATTCACGGTAGTTTATTATGACTACCATTTACTACTTGAACAAAATTCAGATGGACAACGGTATCTCACAGCAACAAATTAGCATCTTCATTCTGCATTAAGAGCAACATAGGTTATTACATTGAAAAATTTGATAGAGAGGAAAGCAGAGACGTAATTAATGTCTTTCGTTCGGCAGTAAATATTTGGTCATTAAATGGTTGCTTTGCTAGATTTAAGCAAATATGCTCATTGGAATCAATCAAAGAAACTGTTGCGAATAAATTAAAAGTAAAATTGCTGGATATTATGGTAGTTTGGAAAGTTTATAGCTTTTTACTTATGACGTCTGTGGTATTTTTGAGCATTGAAATGACGACATCAATTTTAAAAAAATTATTGATTGATATTCATAGAAAAACTTTTAGTCTCTATAGTTTGATAAAACAGTTAAATTTTTTGTATATTTTACTCCAAATCTTTTGCCCTTCAAGACTATTGTATGTATCCTTGATGTTGTAACAAAGTAGTCCTCTTTTTGTTAGACATGATTTTGGTGTATATCTTTAACTAATTGAAATTGAACTTCTTAATTTAACTACAAATTTAAGAAAAAAGTTAATAATTTCAACAAATGTTTAAGGAATACTTCAAAAATCACATCAATTAATGTAAACTACTTGGAAGCGAGATTCAAGTTTACTTTGAAATTGACATAATGAAAGTCTTGTTCGGTTGCTTAATATTACTTAAGTCATTGATATCAGATTTTTTGAAAGAAAAAGCTTGACAATTATATTATGCCATTGAAATCTTTCTCTGTATTACTGATATTCATAGAATATGGTACTAAAACAATAGACAAACAATTTCTCAGAAATTGTTTTATTTAATAAAACTATAAAACTCATGCATTACTATAAATGAGATCACTTTCATTCAACACATTTTCTGGAGGAAAGTTAGTTTATTCATGAGGTTGTCTTTTCATTTACCTTAAGTATTTTAATTTTTCTAGTTTTTATTTGCTCTTATTGCGTTCTAAGTCGGGAAATGAATTTCAATGCCCTTCACTTGAACATTAGTTTTTGAATTCTATGTATTGAAATACTGAGCATAAAAATAATATGTGCTAAATATAATTCTAAAATTATTTATCATAACAAGAAAAAATACAAAAACTATTTAAACCATTGATTTAAAATTGATTAAATATAAATTCAAGTAGTGTGTTGTTTGCATTGAAAATGGTGACATTTTTTATTCTAGACAAGTTCGATGTAACTAATGCTGTTGTACTGATATTTGTATCATATTTCTTTTAACTTATAGTTATAATGTGTACACTTGAATCTACCATTTTCTACATTTATCATTATTATTTGGTTTACAAGTGTGTTTAATTATAAGTAAAACAAATTACGGGTCTGGAATATATCGATTCATGTGCAGGAAAAACGTCGAATTCCACTTAAAGATATCCTTCTTTACATTGTTTTCTAATTTTAATATTTCTTCTGTAATGTTTCCATTCAGCTTGTGTTCTGCAACTTGTTTTATAACTGGGAAGCTACTAATACAGGTAGGCTCTTGGTCAAACTGCACATCAGGCTGAAATAAGTCTTCCTTGGAAGTTCCCGAATTCTTGGATTTAAAATTTAAATCGATGCGTTCAAGCTGAATAATGGGATGTTTTAATTTGAATTTGGACAAATCAAAAGAAGTAGTTTGTTGCGTTTTAGCAACAAGGCAATATCCTTTTTTATGACGGTACAAGTTAGTTGGGGTAGCATAACTATTGTGGCACTGGTTACATAATTATAATATTTGTAGCGTTTCTTGAAATGTGTAACGTCTCTGTGTACGTATAAATGTCGAAAATTGGTGTAATTCGCAGTACACAAGTACATGGGAATTCGTATGAAGTTCCAGTGCTTGATAACAGTGGTAACTTTTCAAACAAAACAAACATTGATGTGGAATTTTCTTTCGGGAGAACACTTGATGAGACATTTCTGTAAAAAAAAAGTTTAAAATTTTACCAAGTATTGAGATAAACCCAATAATTTTATGTATTTATTTGAATGTTATTAACTTCACTTTTCCAAAAATTAAAAACTAATTTAGAAGACTCTTGAATATTTTGGAACTAAACAAAATATTACAGCAGGACGCAAACGACCCACGCTTGTATGATCAGCTGGTTTGATCTTCATGCACAAAAAAACTATTAAAATAATACTGAAAAAGAAGACAGTCACTAGTTTGTACCAAAATACAGCAAGACATGTATGCATGTGGGACAATACCTTATTCTTCATGCTCACAATGTGCATTTATTTGTTTACGATATCTTGTTTTTATGTATGTATTCTTTTAAGACCTAAAATAATATGAAGCAATGAGTGATCAAAGCTTGTTTATTTTGTGTATGTTCTTGTACGAAGCTAAAAGGGTTAAAATCATGCAATATATACTATTTAATAGTAAGATCAATGGATGCGTAGCTTAAAAAGTTTTACGGTGCAACGTACGTGTATTACAGCTTTATAAACCAATACATCTAGAAATAAATTGAACCCACGAGCCAAGTGGGTAAATTTTAAGTAAACTGTGTAACTATCATACAAAACATCCCTTAAAGGTAAACTACAAAAAAATACGAAAAAAATCATTGATGTTAAATGCAAGTCCTCCAAAAGCTAACATGAGTTTGCCCAATAAAATTTCATTGGTGGTTTAATATACAGTTTAACCAACAAGGTAATATGCAATCATAAAGTTTTATAATTTAACAACAAAACATTTATGCCTTTTATGAAATACCGATAAAATTCTACTAGATCATCAATTCCAAGTTCAAGTAAATTAATAGATAAGGCCAAACTTGTTTTCGAGTAAATGCGGAAATTAATCTCAGAAAATAAGTTCGTAGCAAAAAAAATCTTCAAATATTTTCCTCGAGTTATTTTACAGTTGACAGTAAAGTACGAAAGTAGTCAGTAAAGTTAATTCCTATCAGCTTTATAACAAAAATTCATCAATATATTATATCTATCCAATTTGTGTCTTTAACATTTGCCATAAAGCAAAAATTCAAAGTTTTATTAAGTCCAAACATTGTTGAATGCAAGCTTTGTTGGTTAACTGAGAATTGATTTTTAAACGTCTGTCAAAAATAATGTTTTAACATCAAACGTAAAACGAAAATGAGCTCATCTTTATTTTGGAGTTCATTGGTATTGCACCAAAGAATAAGCAGTTTTTCATTTAATAATTTAACTCAAGATCCCAACAATTTCGGGTTAATAATACCATTCTTAAGATAACACTGTATGGGATAACAACCACAATGTTTGTTTTCAAAGATATATTACTTCCTTTGACTTATTTCGTCAGATATATTTTCTGTACAGATGAGAAAAGTAATAACGGCCTGTATCTCCTTGCAAATACATTATATTTTGCTTTCGGAATAATGGGCTTCAGATGTATATCTCTAACATTACGGCATGCAGAAAGTTTCGTATCCTATTTGAACTCTGTTACTCTGTATGATGTCAAAGTAAACAACACAACCAAAACCAAAGAAGTTCCAAAGTTAAATTTTCAAGAGTTATTGGCGTATCATTCGAATCTGGTAAACCAAGAGCTTTCAAACCTATTACATTTCAGTCCAAATACTGATTTCCTCGGTTTATTTGTGTCAAGCCAGATTAACACCCACATTTTAATTTGCGGAGTTGGTATGCCCCTTACAATTTACCTTAATCTTGATTCATTCTTTGTCATATTCGGAAAATGGGAAACGTCAGAACATTACCTTACTTTTTTTCTGTATATAACTAACTTGATTGCAACACATGAAATAATGCGAACTAATATATTTCTAACATTTGTGTCAATATACTTTTTAAACCAAATCAACCAATTTGTGAAGAAAATGCGAGAACAAACTATAACTTCATATTTTAAACAATCTTTTATGGCAGAATATTTAAATATTAGGATATTATTAAAGCATTCTGATTGGTTCCTTCCGGGCTTCATCGAAATTTTCTTGGGAATGTCATTTATATTTTGGGTTCTAGCGAACTGTTATGTAATACTTGGGTTGAAAATATTTAGTTTCAAGATATATCTGGTATCACTTCCAAATGCGGTATTGTACACTTTTTTCATACATCATATTATCAAAAGTTTTGTTACAATTTATGAATGTACTAAAAACTATATTTTACACGAGTGGCCCTATAAAATATGTGAAACAAAAACAATCTCGATCAAACACATAAGAAAAGTTTTACGAGCTCAGAACCCGTTAGCTTTTAAATGCGGGGATAAAATAATTGTAGATTCAGAATGTAAACTGAGTTATTACACACATATTCTCAAATATACAATTGAGACCCTGCTACTCTTCAAGTCACACCTGTAATACTCATACAAAATGCAAGTTAGTTGCTATTTATTCATTTAGGTCATGTTAATACTGTAAAAAATTATTAAACAATTTTTTGGGTTTATTTTATTATTATTATTGATGTTTTATTTCAATATTTCAAGTTTTCTGTAAACATGGGTCAAAATATAAGTTTTCTGTAAAATTAAATAAAAACATAAAGTTTTTAGGGTTTAAAACGTTTTTATAGTTGTTTTTTCATCATTTATTACATTTAACTTAAAACGGATAGATAAATGAAGTAACAACTCATCTTGAATGCTACATTTGTGTAAACAGACCTAAAATATTGAATCGAATTTTAAAATCTGAGATGAGCTTTTTAAATTGAGAAAATAATTCATGCAACTAAAACAGCCTGAATTCCACCTCTGCTACCCCAAAATTAAACCTCAGCATATAGATTTCGAGCTTTTGTTAGTCTCTTATTTTTCAAATTGGTTTCTGACCCGATTTTAAACTCATAAGTTAGTTTCCGTGCAAATCCTGCACTGTTTATTCCCTTAATTGTGCGATGAAATCTATCAAACATATTGACCACTAATATACGAAAGCAACCTTTGAAGTAAATTAAACCAAATTAACTAAAATTCCAACTTCAAATGCAATTTCTAACAAGGCTACGTTAAATACACATGATTGTAATGTACTAAGTTTGTCTCATCTTATTTCAGCTAAGCGGGTAATATACTAGCTACTAACTGGCTACTGCTTTAACTCAGGATTATACTGCATGCTTAGCAAAAGATCATTATAAATCAATTTTATGGAAGTACATATTATATTTCAGCCTTGTATACTTTAGCAATGAAAATTTACTAAATATTTGAACTCAAGTTCAAGTCAATTTCCATTTAATTGCAATGTCCATTAGGCATGCATTTAATCAATAGCTTTAAACCATAATAGTGCGATCCTTTTTCAAAAAAAATCCAAAATGATAAGAAATGAAATACATGATGGAAATATTGTGTACTTGCTAGAATAATTTTAATGATACTTAAATATATTTTAAACGAAAATAAAATAATTAGTACAACTACTATTTTTATTTAAGTCATATTATCTGCACATCAAACTCGACCTTATATCTAACATATTTTGTTACAGCACAAAAATCTATTTAGAAATTACGATTTCAAGTATTTCCATTCTACTTTATTTATTTGAGCATCTGTACTTTATTACATAACACTTCAAATATCGACCGTTATAATACCTATAACAAATGCAATACAAAGTTAAATGAGAGTAAGTCATTTTTATGGTTAAGTTTTATTTTTCAATTAAACGTGTTATTAAGGTTAATTTGATTACATTACTAATCCAATATTTTGGTTCGCTTAGATTTAGTAAGATTTTAAATAACTTTACATTTTGCTAATGATAAATCATCTGTATACTAGAAAGTTTTATCGAATAAGAAAACGATTATTAAGTTGGTTTATAACGATTCATGTGTAGAAAAAAAGACTGATCCAATTTGCTTCCTTGGTTTTTTAAGTCGGTTTGCAATTTCTTTAAACATATTTGCATGTTAGTATTCTTCGATACAACGGAGTTTGGAATGGCCTGAATTATTACTGGATATTTAAAAGAAGCACTACATTTCCTTTCATCCTTTACACTTGGTTTTGATTTGTTTCTGTGAAAACATTTTGTGATTTTGTCCTTTGACAAAAAATTATCAATTCTACGTAATTTTAAAAGAGGCACCTTTAACTTAACTTTACAAACAATTGAAGCTTCGCCTAATTGAGCAGTTAAAATCCCTTTGCAATTATCTCGCTTGTGCCTAGACAAATTTTGACGATTAGAGTACTCATTGTGACAGCCATTACAAGTGAAACGTTTATTCAAATGCTTAGTATCACGATGAGTGTGCAAATAACGATAATCAGAAAAATTGGCGGTGCACAAATTACACTGATAAGGTGACTCCTTAGTGTGCGTATTCATGTGAAGCTGGAGAGCAGTGTAGCAAAAACAAGTTTTCGAACAGAATACGCACTCATGAGGCACATGGTTATGACGAGACATGTTTGAAACACCGAATTACACTTTGTTAAATTGATTGTCTAACTTTTCAGTTAATATTGTGGTGTATTCGTTTAATTAAATATTTCAAATTCGTAATTTTATTTTAAGGTAAATTATAAAGTATATTTTATAATATGGAAGTGTATATGATAGTAAAACAGTATGGAAGAGAATGGCAAATGCATTTTTGTAACATAAGCTGCCATACTAAATACACAGCCAGTATAAAAGGGACATCAGCTGTTGCTCTGAGGCAACCATGCAACAAGACAAGCCATTCAGATGAGAAGGTAAACAAAGTGCATTTAGTCAAGTCAAGTCAGGTCCCTTTTTTTGGCTGAGCTCAGATTCTTCAAGAACATTTCTCTCATATTTTTCAGTGCCTGTGAAGAAATGTCAATTAAAATTAAAGTCTGATAACTAATAGTTAACTAGTGTGAGGATCCTGATTAGTAAATTAATTAGTTATCTCAGGTGAAGTCATCGGAAGATAAATAAAGTTAATTGTTCAAGGTGAAGTTAAAAAAAGATCAGCTGTGTGGCGGGGACATAAGTTTTTGGAGGAATTTTAATTGCTGTGAGTTAATTAGTTGTTTAAGGAGTTAACTAACTGATTGTTAATGATCTGTTCAATTTAATCTAACATTTGTGAATTTGGTTTGTCTTTTAATTTTTCAGATAGTCAGCTGTAGTGCTAAGCCTTGAGCTTGTTTTTTTTGCAGTGTGACCTGTGACCTGAGCTGTGTGCCCTTTGAGCTTGATTCCAAGATGGAGATCAAACTAAACCTGAAACTGGAGACCTTGCTCTCACTGATAACCTTTTTGGAGAACATGTCAATGGAGACTGTCGCCCTGATTGCTGTGGCTGTGATGATGATACCTTTCGTCATCTACTCCCTTTGGTCCTTGACCTTTGCTCTCATCTATCAGCTGTTTTGGTTGGGGGTCAAGGCAGGAATGGTCCTTGGAACTGTCTGCTCTGCAATCATGGCTGTATTGAAGTTCTCAAACTGGAGACCTGCTGCAGGTGCTCGAGCCTTTGGAATCCATGCTGCTGCAGGTGCTGAGGGTGGAGAGGGTAGTGGCCTTAAATGTACCATGTTGGATGTAGTGCTCACTGTTCTCTTCCAAGCTGGCGTCAGGGTCCCTTCAGGACTCTGGAATGGGCTGATGGATAACTTTGTTAAAGGGTCTGTTGATGGAGGAGGAGACGCCAAGGGACCTTCCAAGTTAAGCAAGAAGACCAAGGGGACCACCCGGGGGGCAAAGGGAACGGCGATTGGGTCTACTTCAAGTGGGCAGACAGGTGAAGAGGAGCAGATGAGCTGTGAAGATAACATGGATGGGGGACTCCAGATGCAGATGGATGTCTTTGAAGATGCTGGCGCCTCAGGGGATCATCTACCTCAAAGGCAATAACTATCAATTAAGCTATATTTAATTTTTAATTGGAATTAATTGTAATTTAGTTTAATTGCTGTATTTTTAATATGTTTCGAAGGTCTGCTGAAGAGGCGATCATGAAGGAAATACTTTTGGATGAGGACCTGCTCTCTTCAGATGGCGCCACCGCCACTGCCACCTCTGCAAATGGAGAAACCGGAAATGGAACTCGACGACGCAAAACAAGGAGTGGAGCAAGGAAACGCACTAAAGCCAACAACAACAATTAATTAAGTTTTAAATGAAGCATTATCAATATATTTTCACATGATGTCTTGTTAATTAAGAAAAATAATAGAAAATTTATATGATTACGATTATTTAAGCTTAACTTGTAATCAGAGGAAAGGAGCAAAGGGATTGCAAATATTTTTAGATGCTACAATCTGTCGAGAATTTAGTGTAAAAAACAAGACAAGTCAACACAAAAAGTATAATATATGATATATGGGTGGATTCATTGTTAAAATATAAATGTGAAATAAAAGTTTACTCATTTAAGTAAACGTGTAATTTTTCTCAACTTAAATTCATATATATGTATATTTATTTAGCTTTTCAAACACTTTAAAATTGTTTATTTGTCATGATATTTATTAAAAGGTTAGCTATTTTTCGTACAGAAATTAAAAAAAATACTAACTGATGATATAATGAAGACAAAGTCATCAAAAAACTTAAAAATTAAAAGCAGAATTTTAAATATGAATACATTTCTATTAAACTTTTAACTCAGATATTATTTTCAAACTGAATGACTTTAAAAAAAAATTATTTCACTCCTTTTATACTTGAAATTTTTAAATGGTCATAGAAAATTAATTGGAATTCCAAGAAAACTTAAAAAACTCATTTCTTGTTCCATTTTTTTTTCTTAGAAAAATTATAAGTACAATTAAAAAATTTACTACAAGCTTCTCAGTATTTAAAATAGCTTATTGTTTCAAATCAACAGTTTTCCTGGCGAGTACTCAAAAAATTTATGTTCCATTTTTCAACAATGAAAGGCCTCTAAGAGTACAGGTTTTTTCTTCTTTGCTTTTGGTTCTCTTCAAGATGAACAATGAACAGAGGTAAAGATAATGGATTTTTTTTTCTACTTTCCTAAACTTCTGAATAAGTTGTTTGTTTAGGTGACTTTGATGAGTAGCTTTGAAAAAATAAA
>JAQFXM010007621.1:0-11637 GCA_034693345.1 Entomobrya multifasciata
ACGATTTCTGTGGTGGAAAGATTCACCTCTTCATTCAACAAAATTGTACCGCTGAGGGTGGTGTTTAGTGTGACAAGTAGTCTTTACCTTTTTCGCGCCACCCTTAACTATCATCTTCAAAATGCTCCAGAAACGGATCTTGCAATAGCTCAGCACATTCTGAATTCGATGTAAGTTGATAATGTAACCTTGAGCTTCGACTCCATGTAGGAAGCTGTTTCAGGAAAGAGCCATATCCCTCCTTGCTCCAGTTCAGTTTGATTTACGTGCATGGGAGTTTAGCCCATCCGAAGACGGCAAAAGAATTCCTCTGCTTAGATTAGTCTGGAATACGAAAACATTGATGAACAAATAAAAACAAAATTATCAAGTCTACCAACCTTGAGAAATGTCCTTAGTCTCAATCTTTGACCCACTGGGATTTGCCTGTCCAGTCGTCATAATAGGAAAGCTTCTACTCAGGTGTCATGATGCTAAAGTTGACTTTGACAAACCTTTTGATCCTGATTAGATTACAGCTGCTCAAATACCGCTTTTAACATAATTGGAACTGCCTCGTCATGTGGCTTTAGGGAAATGCTAATTACAGCATTCATGTATTTTGTGATGATTCTTGTCTTGCCACCGCAGCCGCCGTTTTCCTAGTAAAAGAAGAAAATAAAATAGTTAAAGTCTTCCTCATTTCTTTCAAATCACGAGTTGTCCCCAAAAAGAAGGCCACAATTCCTCGGTTAAAACTTGTGGCATGGGTAAAAGTGTCAAGCCTTCAACGACCACTTAACAAGATATGCAGCTTAGTGTTAACTCAAACAGTGAACTCCCAATCACCATTTGGTCCGACTCTACCATTGCCTCTCCCTGGATTAGAGGGATTGGTCCATGGGGTGATTTCGTCTGTAATTTTGTAAAATAAATTAGAGAAATTACTCTAATCTGGCATCAAATCATCTGGCTTCGCATATCCCGAAAAAGAAAATTTCGCTGACTTGCGATCTCGTATATGCTCAGCACGTAATAGCTAGAATCCAACTGGTGGGGTAGACCTACATCGTTGCAATTCCCTCCAGATATGGCATGGCCATCTTCAGAATTGGCCACCGAAAGACAACTGGTAAACGGAGAACGAAATAAAGTTGTAACTATTGCTGCTTGCTCATCTGTACTTTTCTCTCGTCAATAAACCGTGAAGTTCGAATATCGAATTATTAACAAAAATAATATTAATGATTAAGAAAAATACAAACTGATTTTCATTCGCAAAGAATTAAAACGAGATCCACATCAATTGAAGCTTCGAACCATTCTGGGATGATCAAGGTTTCGAGGAGACGAGGCTCGCCCTTAAAGATGATGATGAATCTTTCCAGTCTCCATTCCTACTCCCCGACAACAACGATTTTGTTGACATGATGATCAAGAGGTTCATGTCATGGATCCCATTGCCCTCACTCCTAATCACTTTGTGCGTTGGATTGGAGTTGTCTTTGTCCCAGAATCTGACCTTCATCACGCTAAGTCCGGCCGGGCTGCCATTAAAAAGATGCATCATCTGAGGGAAGAACTCCGGTCTCGTTTACTTCGCAAAATTTATAATTATGCACATTGTCTTGTGTGATTTGAAATATGATCGCTTGAATGCGAGTGTGAGCATTTATGTGGGTCCCCTACTCTGGTGGCCAAAGGCCTAAAACTTAAATGTTTCTTGCAATTGAGCCTCCGATAGAATCTGGCTCTGCTCTCTGTAACTTATGCTTTCTGAAGTCAACGAACTCATAATAAAAGTGCTATGACACATTTGAAATAAGAATAAATACGCAACAATTTAAAACTCTCAGTGCTTATATCACCGTTAAAATCGAAAGATTTTACTGTCGTCGAAAATTTAACCTTCGTCAATGTAGTCAGAAATAAGTTTACCACTCATTATACTTTGCCTACTTTCCGAGATTTTTTAAATTCGTCTTTAAAAACTGCCCATAATTTTTCACATTAGCAAATATATTTTGCGAATTGCCATAGGAGATATATTGAAGATAAGACTTGCCGGTAAGTAATTCATGGTTGAAGCTAACACTGATGTTTCAGCCAGGTATTCATTTAGATTACTTGTTTTAAAATGTTTTCTCGTGAATAGTCGGGATGGAAGACAGTGATTATTACATTAACAAATTTCCTATAGAATTTTTGATGATTGCCTTTATGGCCAGGAACAGAACAGCTCGCATATGTACATAATTTTTCCCCTCTGCACAGTAAAACAAGCTGATTATTTACAATTTTAGCAAACGTTTCCTTATATTTTGGTGGAATATTTTTCCAAATCGTTTTTGGTCAAAAAAGCTGGAGTCAAATGTTTAAATGTGATAAGGAAGGAGTAAGCACTTTGGTAAGCGTCAGATATCACCGTACACTAGAGCGTTTCAGGAGAGTTTCAAATTATGGACTGGTCTGACCAACTAATGTGACCTTGTTTCTTACTTAAAAACGTGAATGTACTAAGGTCAAGCTTTACGGTGTCGATAATATTTAAATCAGAATCATTTGAGACAAGTTTTAATTCGGATCATATGTTTTAAGAAGGAGATATATTTAAGTCTCCACCAAAGATGACATGTCCGGCATGAAGATGCGTTAAAGATTGTACTATAGATACATATTTAGTGACAAGGTCATCATTTGCGTGAGAGCGGACGGGGAAATACGCATAAAGTAACAGTGCCTCACTTTTTTCAGTAGAAATTTTAACACCAAGAATTCTAGTGTCATTTAAAAAATATTTTGATACAACGTTGCAGGGACTTTTTTAAATAAGATAGCCAATCCAATCCGCCATATGGCCGACCTTTGAGAGAAAAACTTCCTGGAGGCATTGTAATTTAGTGAAATATATTAAAATCAGCAAAACAAGTAACATCTTTTTCTTTGCAATTATTTGGCTCTAAGTTTCTAGAAGAAGTGCTACGTCATATATTATTTATTTGTGTTAATAAACAGCTTCCGTTGCATTTAAAATCCATAACAGTTCCATGATAATATATTAATCTGCTCATCAGAAATGAGCTAATAAGTTTTTCTTTTGGCCAGTTTTCGGGCTTCATAATTTCAGTTATTTCGATTCCAGATTTGTTAAGTACAAGTTTGCAGAAGGAATATGAGTCATACTTTGTCCTGAGTTTTTCTAAAGTAATAACCTTCCACACTCCATTATTCCGTAGGAAAATAGTCATATCTTTAGCTTTTGTTTCAGGGTGGAAGCGAGTTTACATGGTCTTAGGTCCGATGAAAGTAGGCCAGAATTGTCACCAAGCCCGTCAATGGGTTGCTTTCTGTTCTTCTCGGTGCTTCCAGTCGCCATGAAGGTGATGATGGCGTTGCAACAGAATTAGGACGCATGGTAAAACTATCCTACTGTTCTCTTTCCGGATCTTTTTGCGTCATTTTGAAATTATTTCCAGTTGATATCGTCATGAGAGGAGGGAGTGTTGGCATTTGGGACGGTGTTGCCTTCATAATACTTAATGCAGTATCAATATGAGAGGTAAGATAGGGAATGTTAGCAAGCAGTTTTTCTAGGGATGACAATCATTGATTCATCCTTTGCATTTCACTGCACATTCTTGACCTTCAATTTAGGCAAATTTCCATCCGAATTTGCATACAAGTTGGCCGAATTCGCATACAAACTGGCCGAATTCGGATGCGAATTCGCATTCAGGTCGACCGAATTTCTATCCAAACTTTTAATTAAAAATTACGAAGATGACCACCAGAAGATGAATTCGAAACTGATAAAGCTTTCGCTCGACCTGCATCACCAGACCTTGCAAAGGATCAATTTAAGACGGAACGATCGAAACGGCAAGACCCTGAAATCACTGTTTGAAATGGAATTGCTTCCAAATGGAGGCGAGTACAAGGGTACCAAACTGTTATGCAGATTTTGTACTACTTGTACACCTATACGTCGTTTGGAATAAAATTTCTTGATTCTAAAATCGAAATTACACGGCACTAGGGGGTGTTGGACTGTATTTACCTAAATGTTCAAATTCATTGGCAAGAAGAACTTTTCCATGGCCAAGGCTATTAGGATTAGGGCAATTCTGGGTAGAAACATATCTGGAAAGGCCAAGGCAGTTGGATTCAACTTATTCTTTACCAAATTCTCAGAGTGACTTTTTGGAAGTGTTAGAAATAGGGAGGTCTAGAAAATGTAAGGTTTGTAAGCGAGGAAATCCTCGTTATTACTATAATGCCAAATTTGACCATGATTATGATGTTTTTGCGTTCGGACATGCTGGATTTAGACGAGAATACGCAAAAGATAAGAGATTGACGAAACAAGGTCCGGCATTTCCGGAGTCCAAATTGAAGCATAAAATGCGCATATTTGGATACAAATTTAAAGTTGTCTGCTAAACATTATACAATAGCAGGGATTGCAAGACCGTTATAGTACATAATGGTCGAAAACTCATCTACAATGATAAAAACCCAGAGAGGTTGGAAGTTTGGATACGACCAAATGACTATTCTGTGTCTACTATTTGGGCTGCTAGAGACTATTAATACAAGCTTACAAGTGCAAAATATTGGTGTGGGATCTAGCTGATATATTGTTGATGAAAGCAAATAATTTTGTTGGATTTATTTTAAATAAGCCATCAGTGTATAAAATTTTCAAACTAATTAGCAAATTTGTAATGACTATGACATTTGAATTTGCAATTACTATAATGTAATGTCATTTTTTAGCAGTGTTTAGTTTTAGTACACCTAAAATCAATGAAAATTACGTTAAAATCAAATCAATACCGCAATCAGTAATTTTTGTTATTCTACATATTCCGGTTGTGGTGTGTTTTTAAAAAGAGCTAAAGCTGTGTTGCGAATTGCTATTAGAATAGTTTCAAGACAATAACATTTTAGTTAATTACCATGCCCTTATTGTAGTACGATTTATTCTATCGATACACAAAATAGATTACTATTATACAATAATTGGAATATGTGAAATACTACAAAGTTCATGCATCGTAGCAATAAAAGAAATATAAAAAATTGCAAAACATATTTTCACGCGCTTCTAGAAATCGGTATATGAAGACAGAAGCTCTGCTGCTGATGTTTGTATTAGAACGTGTCTCCTCTCACTTGTTTATACTCATGATTCATCCATGGAACATTTTCCTTCACCTCTGACTTCGGCAGAAACATAACAATTGCCTGGTATGCATAATTACGGATGTTGCAGATTAATGATTTGTGGAGGCAAAGATTATTGGGTGGTACATTTTCGTCTTTCATATCTCCAAATCTCAAGGATGAATTGCTTATACTATAAACTGAATGCTATCATTATTTGAATCATTTTCGGCTGAATAATTTAAAGCAAACCATTTTCAATTTCCATTCATAATTGAGAGTCAGTAAGGTGCGATTGAAATATATTTTTTATCATAGCTGCTTATTTTTTCTCGCTATAAACTGATTTAATCATGGAAAATGGACAAAGTAATAACTCGCTATTTGAAGTACCAATAATGTTTCTCAGTGGTAGTCTCGATACCATGATTCATGCGGGACAGGTTTCTTTCAATTCACACAACGATGAAGTGGAAAATAATTTGGAAGAGAATAGGGTTTCGAATCCAAATTACACTCTTTTGAGTTTACACAAATTCTGGATTTATCTGTTGTTAAAATGCTTGACATATTCTCATCAGGCATTCAACAAAATATTGTCACAATCGTTCCAGCTAGCAAAATTTCTGGGTTAGGAAATAATGAAGTTCAACCGAGCGAGCTTGTCCCGGACAAGAGTCAGCGCAGCAAAAGTGTGACTTCAGCTGGAAAGAAACAATCATCTAGGAAGAGGAGAGTTGCTAATAGATCTAAATTGTTTGTTTGCCCTGATTGTGGTAGGTGCAAAAGAAAAAATTATATGTTTACCTAATTTAATCTAATAGTTATCATGATCATGTGCCGTCTTTTTTGTTATTCCCTACATGCTGATAGTACAATTTTTCATTCTTATGGCCGACAAATTAGCTGGTCGGGATGGTTTGTGCAGGCACAAGTACGACATCCACATTCGGCGTCGATTCCAATGCCCCTTCTGCAGTTTGACATTCTCCCGAAAAGAAAGCTGTAAACGACACATGAAAGCAACACATGAATCTTTTACCAACTAAAGTGAACTTATTAATTCTGTGGGATTGTATAAAAAAGGCAAAATAAATTTGTCTTTTGACTGCGCTCCAAAAAACAAAATTATTGTATTTCAATTTATGGTTCTAAAGAGTACGATTTCGTACTTTCTCATATGTTGGTGGTCTATAAAAACATTTCAAAGATCAAATCAGAAAAACCACGCATATTTGAAGTTTAGAACCCGATATATAATTATTTTATAAAAATATCCGTTGGAGTTAACCATCACAAGATATTAAAATTACAGTTTCCAGGGATGTAATTTCATTTTCAGAGCCTCAGCGAGTAGTTTTGTTTTGTTATTTTTGTAGTAAAATCATTTATAAATATTGGTGCTTTATTGGCTGGATCTCTGTCGATCTTGTATCACTAGCACCTCAATTGGCATTTCATACAAGCATATACTCCTGCTGCATTTCTTCCTTTTCTATTATGTATTTCTAATAATAAGCAGTACAGCATCACACTCACAATATCACATCATTTACAGACGCAGGTGGATTTCAACAATTTGTTTTTGTTGCTTCAGTCAGTGGGAGGCAAAAGGCTTGCCAACTCACATCAGTGGCAGCTTTATTGTTATTTCATCTTTGCATACATTCTTACTGCAGATTTAATTTTTCGCATTTTCAACACCGCAAACATACATACATCATATAAATAAACTTTATAAGTTATAAATTACGCACAGGAAATAAAGGCAGCATTTAAAAAAATATTTTAATAACTAGGGATGTTTACGAGCCACACCCAGAGTGCCGAATGTATTTTTTTATAAGTTGAATTACCGAAAAGGTTTTTAAAAACAACTAAATGCGAGTGAAGATGCATGGCAAAAATATAGAATATCCCCTGGGAATGTTTTATTCCCCATCCTCCTTGAATTTCCCATTTGCCTTGAACTCCCCATCCTTCTTGAATTTCTTATCCTTCTTGAATCCACCATCCTATTTGAATGTCCTGTCAATTTGCTTTGAATTAGTCATCCTATTTAAATCCCATCCTATTTGAATCCCCATCCTTCTTGAAACCCCCATCATTCTTGAATCCCCCATCATTCTAGAATCCCCCATCGTATTTGAATCTCCCATTAGCCTTGAATCCCCCATCCTCTTTGAGTACGTCATCTTCTAGTGTTCATCTTCGTAATTTTAAATTCAAAATGTGGATGAGAATTCGGTCAACTTGAATGCCAATTCGCATCCGAATTCGGCCAACTTGTATGCGAATTCGGATGAAAATTCGCCTAAATTGAAGGTCAAGAATTCGAAAATTCGGCTGAGTTGAAGTTTCCGCATAGGCAGTCGTGTTTGTGTATGTGCTAAATATACACACGTGGCTGAGCTGTGACTTTGGTCGGCTTGTACTATTTTTATAATTTTTCCACAACAAACTTGTGTTCTGTGCTGAGAGTAAACTCTGTACATTTTTTTGTAACCGGCTGACATTTTTAACTGTTGGTAAATAATTTATAAATTAACTAATTACTAGTTCTCTTTAGAAGCTTTTAGTTTTTGTTTTTTTCTTTGGTGGAGAGAAGGGGGAAGTGATTTTGATAGAAGATTGATTTTTTGGTTGATTGACAATGACAAGTTGAGTGAATATTAATTTTTCTTTTTTTTCTTGGCAGGTCATGTCTATGTGCAAGTTGTCTAAAGCCAGGATCACCAAAAATGTATACCTGAATATTTTGGGAGCATGTCAGACATCCGTAAAGGATCAGTAAGTGGAAAATAAATGTACATTTATTTTGGATGAGCATTTCATTTAATATTCGTGGTAATTAAGTTAATAGTTTGTTTTTATTTGTGTTTTTAAGGTTTATGGAGCGAGGTGGGTGGCACCTCATTTTTGCGTGGACCAACAGCGCCATCGCCACCAAGAACTACGACCTTCTCAAAGAAATATTAAACTTGTTGCTTGGAACACCGGTGACCATTCCCAGATTGAAGTCTAACCGCTTTGTTGTCATATTCAGGCAGTTGTCGAAGACCTGTGCAGATGAGGAGGTGAGGGGACTTTGCAAGGAGGTGTTGGCCCGTTGGAGGAAGACTGCCAACGAGCTACAAAATAGAGTCATTCTGAAAGAGGATGTCAAATTAGTTGGAGGCGATGCTTCAATGACTGCTGAGGAAGAAGCGGGGGCGGTACCACAATCAGCTGATGGTGGGGAAGGAGGCAGTGGTCAACATAGGTTGGCAGTGACTGTCACTGGAAATAATTTGGTGGGATGGAAAGATGAATTCACTCCAAAAGATACCTTTGATGAATCGAAGGTCATTCAGCAAAACGTTAGTCCACCTCCAAGCCCAGTGCCCGAGCCTCAGGTTGTCACTACATGCGTATTGGTGTCGTCCCCGTCGTCACCCAAGAAGATAATGATTTCATCGAGCCCCTCCACTAAGGATTTCAGTACCGATTCTAAAGCTTACGATGTAGCTGATCATGTTCAAGATAAGAAGGTTAAGAAGCAAAAAGACAGAAGACTTGAAAGAATAAATCGAAGAAAGGCAAAGGCGGCAGCAAAAAGAACTACAAAAGAAGCTGAAAAACAAATGGAGCAAGATGACAAGGGCAGATTGAAGAAGATAAGTTATGTTCCTCCTTCTCCGGCTCCATCGTCGTCATCCTCATCATGTTTGACCTCGACCTCAGAATGGAAAATCCCGAAGAAGCTATCAAATAATTTGGGTGACAGCATTCCCGCTGCGTTGGTAACCAAGCCTCTGAAATTAGCCAAGCAATTAAAAGAAGTGAACACGAAGAAGCCGGCTGCCACCAAAAAAGTAAAGTTGGAGAAGATGGAAGACAAGCAATTTATGATGATGGTTGCGGAGCAGCGGTCACAGGTTCCTCAAGAAATTAAGAAAAACGAGGCTTCGGTAGATTGGAAAGCTGGAGGAGGAGAACAAATTCTTAAAAGTTGCTTGGTACTGAATCGTCCTGAAGACAAGGCAAAGAAATGTGTCAGCTGGAAAACGCCGATTGAAGACTTTGATGAGGTCGCTGCTGCTGGAGGTGGAAATGGGGTTGAAAAGAATGGTCAGGATAGGAATTGCAGAAATGGGGACCACCAGACCAATGACTTTGGAGGAAGTAGAAATTTTGGGGATTTTCTCAGAATTGATGGGAATGGAAAGCTAATTAAAAGGAGTAAGTTGGTTAAAAAGCAGACTAGCAATATGTTTCAGTCAAGGTTACTATCAATAAACAATTAGCTAATTGGTGATTTAACTTGTTTTTGTTTAATTATTCTAGAACCCAGTGAAACCTTGTGTTTTTTCTTCCAAAAGGGGAGATGTGATAAAGGCATCCGTTGTAATTATTTGCATGATGGCGCAACTACCTCCACCCCCGCTATCCAAATTGGAAAACCATTTTCTTCGCCTCTTCTTCAAGCTAGTGACCATCATCATCGGAACGGCGGCAGTGATGGTTATACAAATAATTCTTCTTCGTCGAAGGTCAACGGTCAAGGCCCCAACAAGGCCAAAAATATTAAGTTGGATATTAAGTTTAAATGATTTATTTATGTATTAAGTGCGAAAGCTAATTATGATAAGTAATCGTTGTTTTATCCTCTTTTATTGTCAATTTTTTATGGGAAATCATGAATGGAGAACTCTATTTAAAACTTATGTGTATCATGAAAGATAAGTTGTTTTTAGGTTTATTTGGGAATATTAGAGGAACATGTCAGACAAAATTTCTTAAAAATTTAATGTAATTAATTGTCTGAATAAGTCATTTTATTGTTAAAGAGGTTTATTGAATTAATGTCTGTCAAAAAATCTATGAAATTAGTGTTAAAACTTGATGGTTTGCTCATTTATGAACTTTGTCTATATTTTACACTTGTTTTGCAATTTTACATTCTATTTCGCCTTACCCCAAGTCGGTATTTTTAAATTTCCATCGCACTGCATGGCACAAAAATACATGTATGTACATATTTGTTGAATTGAAATGTAAAGTTTAGTAGGCCAAAGATACAGAATGTAATTAAAATTAACTAGTTTATCAATATTTATGTGTAAAGCTAATTGCATAATTGTGTGAACTTTTATAACAAATATAGCAGAGTAAATATTTATCATGAATCTTTTTTTTTGAATTTGCAATCAAGTTGTATTTCATTTTAATACCAAGTCGATAAACTTATTTCACCAAAACTATTCTTCATTTTACCTTACAATTTACTTTTTTTGAAGAAATGCACAACTTAAGGAAAAATGTAATTTATAAAATTTCATTGTCGCTTGGCAATTTATACATGTGCTTATTTTGAAAAATCCAAGTTAGCTAATTAATCGTATAGCAATATCAATTTTACATTATGTTACATTTTTTGCGAAGCTCCTGTATAGACAGATGCAACTTTCGAATAGTTTTGCACATGATTGTAAAACTGGAAACAGTTTCATTCTCACCATCCGAGTTCACATTTTGGAGCAATGGAACCCAATATCGTTCGTCAAAAATGAAACTAGTTCTCAGCGGACCAACATCGAAAATTCTCGGGCTCATAAGTAAACGATCCACTGTTAACTCATCCAAACTGAGAAGGAACAAACTTTGTTTCTTGAGAAATTCTAAAACAAGTTCTTCTGGAATTGCTCGGGGCTGGTTGCTCTTGCAACACCTAAAGGAGCAGAGCTCCACTTGACTTAAATTTTGGAAGTGAGTTGCTTTTGCTAATTTACTTATCTCAAAATTCGTACACGCAAAGCCATTGATCGAAAGCCTTCTTAAAGAACCAGGTAAACTGATCACATTGACAATCCTGGATACCAGCCCATTATCGTTCTTTTGAAGTCTCAAGGTCTGGAGTTGCCCCAGTTGCTGGAATATCTTCAAGTTGAGAACTTCCTTAAAATTGAACATGAGAAGTTCCAATGAAGTTAGTGTTGTCATGTTGCACTTTATCAACGGAATATAATCTTCGAATGCCAGTGGCTCATTAAAAATTTGACCAACTGCCGTAGGTTTACAAACGTTTGAAAGTTTTAACCGGACCAATCTCTTTTGAGCCATTATTATTGGTATCCAAGCCGTTTCGATGATTTGGCTCATTTCACCTCCCGCAATACTAATCCTTTCCAATTGAATATTTTCCAAATCCTCAATGTTTAAATCTTCGGCGTCGGGATTCTGCAACAAGTATGTTTTGTGTATAGGCTGCAGTGCTAAAAACGAGTTCACATTTAAAATACATAGTACAGCGTAACTGGCAGGATTCTGTTTTCAAAAAATACAATTTCTAACGGTTAAATTGTCACCATATATTTCAAATGGACAGCCTTGTCGCCCTGCAGCCTGTATACAAAACTTACTGTGTTCATGTCAATTTGCGCTGCATTTAGGAAAAGTTTTCGACCAAAGCTTTCGTCAAATGGTGCTAAATCAAGATCAATATTTTTAATT
>JAQFXM010007622.1:0-11636 GCA_034693345.1 Entomobrya multifasciata
AAATCCGTTTTAATTTGTTTATATTTAGTGTCCACTTTAAAGGTATTAATGAAGAAAGACGACACGTAATACAATTAAGCTTTCAAATATGAAAGGCTACTACTTTTGCTGGACTAGTGGGATAGTGACTGGCTTGCAAGTTGTAATCACATTATACTCAATAAAACCAGTACCATTTTATTTATACGAACATTAACCCAAAACTCGCCGCCACCATCGCATCGCCAGCAGTTCTTTGCAACAATAGCTGACTTACTACACAGCATTATCAGTACAGCCCAGTGCCACCGCTACCACACGATTAAATTAAATTATTGTACATGAAATCAGCGAAAATGTTTTGAATTTTTTTCATAGTCCAGGTCTTGAAACACCCACCACCCACTATAAAACTGCTTGCATACATATCCCATTATCATTAAATCCTATGTTGGTAGTTACTATCCACTCATTGAAAACACATTATGCTCTCTATTGTTCTCTGTGATTCTACATCCTCGTAACTTCATTCAGTGGACATGTATTGTCTGTTTTTATTTTGGCTTAAATGTCTCACCGACTAATACCGACTCGTTAAATTACTCTTTTTATATGATATGAGCATAAAAGGTCATCTTATTGCTTTTTCCCTTTTCTCTACTTCATTATTAATTTCCTTGTCATAATAAAAGAAGTGGCATTTTGTTCATGGTTAACATAATACGTAATAAAAATGAGTAACAGGGTTGGTTCCTCCTGAGTTGAATGGGTGTACTGGTACTTACTTTGTGAGCACTACACATAAAAGCTTTTTGTGAAAAAAGAGTGATCAGATTAAGAATGACAATGCATAAAAGTTAAATTTATATGCACACTTAGTGACTGTAAAAGGCTGTTTGATAGGGTATTTTGCGGTGATGTGCACAGGGACGAGACAGAGAGAAAGGGAATAGTGGGTTGTAATGTAATAGTTCAAGAATATTTTGATGATGATTTAATGACCTGACTTACAAGCTATTATTCTGGATGTTGCTCTTTTGAAAACTACTGCTGCTGACATTGCAGTTTTCTCAGTCAGTTAACTCTTTTTAGTACTAAAGTAAACGAATCTATATGGCCTTTCCTTTTGCACTTTTTGTCCGCATTATTATTATTACTGCCATTATTCGGTGAGTTTATATGCAAAATATCAGTTTTAAAGACTGGTTTTCGTCTTTTTAATTAATCGTGCCTATTACAAGAAAATAAATTTCTTTACGATTTTGTGACTGTGTCCCCGCTTATGGAGCGTGTAATGAACAAGATCATCACTGACTTTGTAAAAAAAGAGTTTACGTAGGAAGTCTAAAAATGAAACTGACTTTTGGGCTCCAGGGAAAGGCGAAAAAATGCAACAAGAGAAGTATTCTGACTGAATTTTTTTTCGGGTTCGGTGGTTGACTTAACTTTCGACTAACCATGACGGGTATATTTTTTCCGTTGTGGCTATTGGAGTAAAATGTAGGAAACGGGAAAATTGTAAGCAAAAAATGGGAAGGGAAATAATTTAGGTACACTGGCATTGGATAAAATATGCAGGATCTTGGGAAGAAACCGCATATTTTAGACAAGTTTATGAGGATACCTCTTAAATGTTGAATTAGCCAAAACGAACAAGAGTTTATATTTTTATAATAATATGTAATAATGATGTACAAATACTACGCATTTGATATAGTGTAGTTATGTGTGTATGCGATGCGTCTGTTTTTGTGCCTATTTTGGGAGTAATCTTGAATCCGTTGATTTATGAACTCCCTAAACTTTCGAGCTAAAAGCTGTGAGAAGCAGTGGTACTGATGCACTATAGCGGTGGTGGTAGAAGAGTTGTACTTCATGTTTTTCAAAAATACAGAATGAAAAGAGGAAGAGAGAAGAGCAGGCGAGGTAAATGATTTATTGCTAGCTGGAGAGGCTGTAGCATGAACAATAACACGAATATAGTCTTCCTTGTGAAATTCCTTTGGAGTAATGCTGGTAGCACAAAACCGAGGCAGAAGTGTTGCGTTTTTTTGGCTTTTCTGAAATTCGCTACAGGTTATGTGGTTATTGTACTGTAATAGCAACAGCGATGGGGTTATTTCGTGGTTTTTTGCAATGATATGATATGGTCACTCCATATATTTTAAAACGATTTGAAAAACAGCATATTTATTGGCTATCTATCCTCATATACCTTCTGCATTTTTACATATAAATTGAAATGTTGGTGGTGGTAGAATACAGAAAAGTGTAAAAAATTGCTAATAGAGATCTTTCTCAGAAATGGTCACTATTTTATTATTCACTTCCCAGTTTTCAACTTTTCCACAAGTTTCGGAAAAAATGTGGTAAAAGCTGTATGGTGACATTTTCTTGTGCGCTGAATCTTTTGTATTTATACTTTATTGTATGTAGCATAACAATAGGGTAGAGATTATGATGTATAGAAATGCACTCTTTTATTCATGCAATGCTACCACTGCTGTGCTATAACCACTACCACCGTCACCACATAATTTTCAAACTTGTGTTTGAATACCCATGGCATAAATCAAAAGACACAGGGTTATTTCACATAATTTTGCGTTTTCATCTGTGTACCAAACCGATAGAAAGATGGTAGACGGTCATAACCACCACCACCGCTGCGTTGGTAAAATTTCTGTTCTTCCATTCGATTCCTTAATAAAAACTCAAGAACTGCAGTTGTAGCAAAAGAGTACACGGTTGTCTCACGCTTCACTGCAAATAATTCTTGCCGGGCAACTTTAACTGCTGAGCCAAGCTAGACCTATAACCCTTTTTTAAATGAATTCGTTTCTCCATTGAATTTTGCTTTTTGAGATCCTTAAGCTATTACATTGGAGTTCTGGGAACAGTCAAGAAAATAAGCCACCACCATTACAGACACCAAAGCAGTAGCCACATATATTATGCATATTATTTTCAACAACATTTTCAAGTCTCATACCAAACCTACATTTTAAAAAAAGAAATACGGCAAAATGGAAATCCACTACACCAAAAACTACTGAAGTGTTTTGCTTTAGTAGCCGACCATATATCATGTCAGCGTCACCATTTTATATTATTAGTTGACCGTGATGAATACCAAAATACTTTTTATTCTTTGCTTTTGCCCTTGTTCAGTACAACGGCACAACAAATACGAGTACAGAAAATAAATGGAAATGAAAGGAGGCCTTTCTTCAAGTTTTCTTTGAGGCAAACAGCCGCCTGGAAAAAGAGTCACCAGCCTAAATAAGTATGTATGGTAGGATGACACAAAACAGGAGTAGACAGCCGGTCTATTACTTTGGGCAACCATATAGTTCAGCTGTTCGTTCTTCCAGTTCGAAAGCATGAAGAGTTTTTGATCATGATCGTTATTACTATAGCACACTCGTGATCACTTCAAGTTCTCTGCATGTATTACATTTTTCCATTTCTTCATTTAATTCACTTCGACTCTTCAAGAAGCTCATCCTTTTCATTTAGAAAAAAAAATCATTCTTATTCGTAATTGTCTTGTCGTAGTTCATTTTTATCCTTTAAGTCAGATATTTATAATGATATAGCAAAGTAAAAAGGAAGTGAGGTGAAGGCATCAAACCAGCAAAACCTGCAGTGCATTTTTATATTTGAACATTTCCTTTGACTATGTATGCAGTAGTTATCTTTCTTTTTAGATTATTCATGTGCGGCATAATATACTTGATCTGTCTGGAATGCTTGTATCCCTTAAAAAGGTGCAGTGGAGGTTACAAAAGCTGCAATAAGAAGAATTTTATACATTTTAATGCAAGCTAGAACGTAATATACAGTAACATAACTGCAGATAGAAAATCTCTCTTTTGTGAACTTACCCTTAATCATTTTCTTTTCTTTTTTGTAAATTCCCGCATTCAGATGACATATTATTATTCGATGAAGGAGAAAAGATCGAGATAAATAGGAGACAAAGACCTGTAAACGATCATAGGAAAGGGACGGGATGAAGAAGGAAAAAAATTTATGTGTATGCCTTTGTGCACAAGGAATTGCTTTTGCAGTTTAGTAATTCGTTTCAAATGAGATGAGAATAGCGGTGATGAAAATGACTCTCTTCGTCTTTATTATTAGCAGATAGAAAATTCTTTGACAAAAAACAACCAAACACAAAGGCCTTTTTATACATGCACCTCATTCGTCATTATGGCGCAATTTTTTTTGGAAAAAGTAATAATAGGTGCATGCAAGGGATGCTTCTTTTCCTTTCCACCTAAATGATTTCGCCCTCTGCTACAGACAAGGAAGAAATATCATTTTGTAAAAGAAATTATTACGAAACTATATTGAGAAGCCCTAATATATCGGCAACAGACAAGTAAAGAGAAAATCAAAATTAAAGATTCGTTGACGATACGGGCACCCTGTCTTTCTCTGTTTGATAAGGTTGTATAATAGTAAAACAGCAGTCGATCCACATTCGTGTGCGTCGCAACGCAGTTGTGGTATCAAAAAGCTGTAATGTTTAAACCTACGCATTACCTAGTTTGGAAACGATAACGTACCAAAATTGTACAATGTGCATGGCTTCTTTCCCTTCTTCCTATGATATTATCAGTAAACCAGCATTTATAAAGAGCAATTCTAGTGGAAGGAATGCATAACTTCTTGTGCTTCTCTTTTCTCCCAAAGTCAGTCAGTCAACTAGATTCTTTTGTATAATTATTTGAAAATAGGAAATCACGTATGCACCAGGAAACTTCTCCAGATTCCTGTAGAATGTTACAACGTGACAGTAGTACACTATATAAAACAGAATACGAATAAAAGTCTATATCGCGTTTTCCGTCTTGTCGCATTGTGCAACAATAATAATCGAATGTCGTGCCGTGCATGTATTTCTCCAGTCTTTTCAAGAATGCATTCAGAATGAAAATTAAGAACGCAATAAGGAAGTATACAGCTATTCGTAATGACACTCAACTCACACACTTTTCTCTTCACTGCACTGCGCTTCCATTTTATCGTCTCTGAAGAAAATAAAGCACTAAAGAAATGAATTCTGGCAATAATGGCACCAAACTTACAAGCAATGTATGTATGTATTGTCATTCCTTAAAAGTACAATATGTATTTACGCAACCCACGCATCATCATTATCATTTCTAGAAAGAATACTCTCAAGAAAAAGCATGCACAACAATGCATGCGTAAAAGGTTTGAGCTTGTTTTCACTGCATTTTCTGATTGCTGCTCCACCAAAAATTTCCCATTTCCTTCCCTTATTTTCTCTACTTCCTTTTCCCATTCGCCGTCATTTTACTCATTCCACTCACCCAGTCCACTCATTATGGATTTTTTTCTGGGAGAAAGGAAAGAGGGTACGCAGTACGAATACAAACACATATACTGAATGCATTATATAGGTATAATATATAGGTAAGAAAGTAATTTTCCCCAGGAAAAACTGAAATACATCCATAGTAAATACTAAACACATGCAATATGTATACATGTATCATGCATGAAAGCAAATTTATACCTCTGTTCCAATACCACCATCAAAATGCATGCATATATGCATATAACCGTTGGCCTTCATCCTTCCTTGCAGTTACAAACATTCCCCTCCTCGATGCACCGTCATTACTAGTTTTCTTTTTCTCCGTTTCTTCTCGCTATCTATTCTAGGAATCTCCCAAACAATCAAGGGGAATTTTCTCTTTTTCTCAACTTCTCACGACCAGGGAATTTTATCCGAGTACTCGTCTATTACACCACTTATCTTTTGTGTTAATGACGCTTGAAAAGTCATTAAATACCAGCGTTTTTAATACCTAAAAGAGGTGATGGAGGTAGAGAAAAGGGAGACGGAGTTAAGAGAAGAGGTAGCATCATCTCATAGCCACGATCACTTTTCCTAACTCACAGTTTCAGGTTAAGAAATAGGAAAAAACATTATACCTAGTGGTGATGATGAGAGGCAATACAAGGTTTTTAATGAGAATGGGGAAAGCAAGGTTGTTGTGCGAGGGGAACCCAGTGATGATGGTCGTAGCATTGTTAAACAAGGACACATTCTTTTTAGAAGGCCAAAAAACCTAAAAGTATTTTCTCAAAAAATTCTGAAACATAAAGTTACGAACATATTTCTAACATTGTTTACATGGTCGTATTTTCTTGTGCATAGACTGTACTGTTTGTACACGCTTCAGCTAGCTAAAAAATAATATGTTATGTTAGTAATGTGTATTTAAGTTTAATGGCAGATATTAAAATACGGTAATTACATTGGCATGCACTATATGACAATGTCGTTGTCAGCATCATTAACATCATCAAACGAGGGTCTTACTCATTTGTTCAACCACGCACTTGACGTCCCTAGCACCATTCTTGTTACTGGTTTCAAAAAACAAGTATTATACATAATCGTTGTTTAGGTTTGCCGGTACAACATATTACAGGGGAAAGTTTTCAAAGAGAGGTTGTAAGAGGAGAGGATGTATGACGATGGCGATTGGAATGAAGCGTATCAATTCTCATTAGGAAGCCGGCAGCTCAAGATCCCATTTTGAGGTTGTTAGAGTTATGATTATTTTCTCCAAATTTGAAATCTTGGTTTTGCTGGGAAGGTAACTTCTCTTACATTATAATGTCTACTACCAGCCCACCACCTTATACTTAATGAATATTCACCGTCAACTTTATCTTCTATGAAATTCATTGCTAACATTCAAAGTGAATAAATGAATGAGGCGAGAACTGGCTAAAAGAGAGATATTACGTATTATACAGGACCAAGTCAGGCTAGAGTAGCTTTTTTCATTATGACTGTGATAAGTACCTAATTTTATCGCAAAGAGTAATAATAATAACTCTAAAACATGGATGTACCCTAAAGGAAATGCATGTTGGCTGTCTCACATCGTCAGTCACCATTAGATTATTGCGTATAGTTATAGACCAGTAAGAGCAAAAGTTATTCGAGTGAGGTATTATGATGATAATATGACGATGCAATTTTTCACCCTCGTTTCTTTCCGATTATGAGAATAGTATTCACCATAAAAGTGGCCTTTTTACTTCACCATTTCATTAGATATTTAGTATTAGTGTTATACACAAAGTAGATACTCTTGTTACCAGTAAAAGTGGTGGTGGCAGTAATCAGAAAGTAAGTGGAAGTGGATTTCGGATTAAAAATTGTATCCTCTGTGCTCTCCACCAGCCATTCTGAAATAAAAAAAATATTGAAGAGGAATCTCTCACTGTGTAAGGAAATGGGATTTGGAAAGTGCATTTTCAGTTTTTCTGCTCCCCTACTCTGCAGTCAAAACATGCATGTATTTTTCTTTACTTTGGAGTTGTCATTAGCAGGTTTGTAAAATGTACAAGGAAACTGAAATCAAGATATACGCAGTTTTTTGTATCTTAGCTTAGGACATGAGTTTTATTTTGACGTGAAGTCGTCACTCTTCATTTGCGTGTCTAAAATTCTAAAATAAAATATTATTCACTATCAGAAATAGTTGACTAAAGCTCGTACCTTTTACTGTCTTTTTTCGAGCCTACCTACCCCAACAACGAAGAAATAATTTATCTATTTTTTTCTGAACAGCAAGAAAAGACAATATATGAAGACTTGGGGGAGTTTAGTTGTACAATACATATACTTGCATATCAAAAGAATGCATGGATGTGGCACTGGGTGCGGTTTGTCATTATCAATATTGAATTTTATCCATGCATGTTTGACGCAACACAGAAAATCGAAAACAGTATGACGGTCATCGGCGTATCATTATCTGTTTCGTTTCAATATCACAAAAGGGAAGACAATACAAGACCTACCCTCCTTCTTTTCGTAGTTCAATATCACTTTATGTAATATATAGCTCAGGTGGAATTTCTTGTGTCTACGAGTCTACGGGTGTGTGTGTGTGTATGCATGTATATTGGGAATACCACAGACGATGTAGATGGATGGCCATCTTAATGAATTCTCATCTTGAACGTGACTCATCGGTTATACGGTGAATTTGCAATATATCAATCGACGGGAGCATTGCAAAATTGCTTGCTAAATCAATGGAACAAACCCTACTCCGCAAACCACCCCCTTCTGTGAGCCTTCTTTCAAATATTTAATTTAAAATTCTTCCTGGAAATCGTACGCGAGTGTTTGCATTACAAATAATTTAGTGGTATTTTGCAATTACTATTTTCTCTGTTAGATTCGGTTTATGGTTGACAGCAGAAACAGTGGGTGCCAGAGTACAGTATGTAGAAAGTGCATGTTCATGTACCTGTACATAAACATTATACTTGGTGTAGTGTTCACTGGTGTGACACTGTCAGTATATTTCATACAGGCGTGATACATATTAAACGATTTATTTCTGCACAAAAGTTATTGACTAGTACTCAATCTTTTATAATACATTTCTCCGTAACTTTTCCGCAAATGGAATTTTGTGGTAAAACAGTGACTAAATTTTCCAGAGGAAACTTAATTGATTTTTATCGGCAAACCATTTTTTGTGAAAGGAAGACTTTCTCTTTAAAGAGTATATATTTTTATCCTATTTTCGTTCTCCCTCCGGGAAACGGTGTTTTGTAAAAGTTAAGTTGTAAAATGTTGCATTTTTGTTTTATGTTGACAAAGAAGCAGTCAACTCCAAGCAGAAAAAACCCCGTAATATTAATTTGCTTTCAAAATAGTTTATGCTCTTCCTCAAAGTTTTTTGATAATCATCATAAGGATAGGGAACACCCATATTAATATTAATTTTTCAAAAAAAAAATTGTTCAGCAAAGGCAACAGCGAACGTTGTCCTGCTTGGTTATAGCATATTTAATGAGACTAAGTTGCAATGTTTTTTCGAGGTAATCATGTACGTCACTTCTTCCATCCCCATTCTTTGTGAGCCATATGTAGTTCTATATAATATTCAATGAAGTATGTGGAATATATGTACAAATAACCTAATATTTCGACTTTGAGTTTGCACGTTCTCTTATATGATATATTATGCATTAAGGTATTTATGTATTTAACCGTCCTTGTTTCATATACTTTGAAAGCTATTTCATTTTGTATTTTTTCCTGGTTGTCGTCAATGTGGTTTATGTAGCTTGCAAAACTTTTAGTTTTTCCAAAAAAGCACATTTTTGCCACGAATTAAGCAAGTTAAATGAAATCAGCGAACTTTTCAGCTATTTTCTTCCAGAAAAGTGTTTCTTATGCTTATCCGGCTATGATACAATGGCTGGCTCATCTAGTAGTTAGTCTATTCGTAGTAAAACTCTGATGAAGATGAGGAGAAACATGAATGGGATTTTGTGGAAAAGAAAATAAACTATAAAAGAAAAAAACTCTTGTATGAAGAAATAACGTAGCTTATTATTACACACCATGAAACCCATTTTCTTAGGGTTTCTTACTCTTTCACGAGAATATAATGCCAACATAAAGAAATTTCTGCTGGTTTGACTTGGTGTATAATCTCAACTTTTGTTTCGCCTCTCCCTACTTTAATGTCCCATTTGAACGGGGGGAAATGTGGCATATTCTCATATCCGGGGAATTAAAAAACGCACTTGAGCGAAAAGGCCAAGCACAAGCCATTGGAGAGTTTGGAATATGCACACACAATGATGCTCAGCCTTGTTCACGTGTACATATTCAACTATGTAGCAAGTATTTGCGTTGCCCTTCTGTTTTCTCATGATAGCTTCATTTACAAAACCTCGCTTGCACATTAAACTCATAAATATACACAAAAACCCATTTCAAACTTGCAACGGCCCAATCCACGTGATTATTATTATGACGATGGTGATTGTAAATAGAAGTTTTCTTCCCATTGTATAGAAAAGGCTTATTACAAAACTGTATACAAAACTTAAATTGCCAACTGGAAACTAGTAGTCCACCCGCGCAGATGACATACTTTTAGTTTACCACTGACACCAACCAAAAACCGCCACCACCATCATGATCCACTAACTTTGATATTCCTATTTTAGGAATTCCCAATTGTGGTACTGATGCTAAAATAGGATAAAGTAACGAATCCTAATCCCAAAATGTCACTCTGCTGCTGTTGGTACATCAGATGACTTGTCTCAATGTATCCAATGTGCACATAAAGTTGCAATGAAACTAGGCAAACACATAATGATCGTTTTTTATGTTGCATCATTTTATTTGCTCCATTCATGCGATGTCCTACATACCCCGAGCCCCGAAATTCTTTCTCTACCAGTTCTTGTCTTGCTCCTCTCTGCAGCTGTAATGGGTTTTTCAATGATTTTGTAGTTAGATTCTCAACAATATTTTTTCTATAACATTAATCTTCACTGGAAAGACATTTCTGCTTACTTAAAGATGAACAGGAAGTGCATTGTCCCCGGAAGAAAATGGTGGTGCATATGGCATTCCTCTCATACACATGCTACTAAATATCCTCACATGTAATATTTGTTCTGAATACGTGGCGGAATTTTTAGTTCAGATGCATTATTTTTCGTTATCATGCAATCTTCTTCTACATTAGCGGTAATGGTTATAAATGCGCATTGTTCGGGGTACTTTCACCAGCATGAGGTCGAAATGTGTAACTATATCGGTAAAAGAGCTGAAATAAAACACAAATATACATAAAACTAATGTTGCCTCATTATTGCGGAAATGAAGAGAACTTTTTTATTGTTGGATTTAGTTTTTGGGATATAATGTAATATATCGTATTTTGAGTCAAAAGTTCAGATTTGAATTTTAATGGAGCAGTATGATTCCACATGCAAATGTATGTACTTGTTTACATCTACAAATCTACATGCATTACATCAACATTCATTCATTTATAATGATGCGAAAGCATAAAAAAGTTTTTTCGTTCATGGTCATTGATTCAGTTCATCCTTCCGCCTTATTCTATGACATCGCTAGTGGGATAAGGATTTCAAATCCTGTAAGTTCAAAGAAAATATTTCAGTTCCAAGCCCAATAATAATTTACGAAGTAATTTGTACATCTTGATTCTTCTGAAACTGCTAGCATACATATCAAGTAGTATAGCTTTCATAAAAATTGTGACTATACATGTTTTATTCATAAAAAGTCAACTTAATACGCAGATATATACAATTTATAAATGTATCCGATGTCCTATATTAATAGGAGAAATGTATGTATATGTGCATAACTCACGCAGAACACTTTTTACACACGAAAAAGATTTTCTCAGTTGGCAAAGAGTTGTCTAGTGTTTCTCAGATATGAAGAGCCTCTTTTTTTGGGTATATTCCTTCTAATTGTAATGGATATTGATTGCCATTTGCTTGTGTGTAAGTGGACATTGCAAGAAGTGGTTTGAAAAGCTGCAGGAGGCATAAGCAGACATTTCAGGGAAAACTTGACTTCCAGCCAGTGAACCACTGAACAAAAAATGCTCATCTAATTTATTAATTTAATTAGTGAACCAATATCTGTTTCATATTAAAACAGATTATCATCACATCACCTTGCAGATCTCTCTGGTTTGTGTACACGTAGTAAAAAAATATGGATGTGTGAGAGTCTGTTTGAGTGAGTGTGTGTGTGTCTGGTGTGTTTTTTTTGTGTGACGTGCAAACAAATG
>JAQFXM010007623.1:0-11636 GCA_034693345.1 Entomobrya multifasciata
GTAACGTGGCGTTTGGCGTTTTTATGGAATATTTTTGGTATCTATTGAAACATAGTACATCATTTTCAATAGTATGGCAGTCATATTCCTCCTCGTAAAATAGACTTGTTTTGCTTTCTACTTACTATTACCTCAATTGTTCTTATTGATTCGTTAAGCAGAGTATCCCAGCATTATATATTGTACCGAAATTTGGGTTCCTTCTATTATCGAATGTGTAAATATTCAATAGAAAATGCCAGACATCAAAAAATTTGAATCTGGAAAAACGAAAAATAAGTGTCAGTTTGTCAGTCGCAATTATCTCTAACGTGTGACAGTTCACAGATCTGTTCATTTGTAGTTTTGGCACTTCAGAATATACCGTTTTTGTAAATACTAAGTTCTTTTATACAGCCTTCTTTAGGTGCGAAACATTTCAATGCTAAAATTGTCCGGGTTTAAGCTGTATATGCTTTAAATTAATATTGAGCATTTGGAATTTTCGAATAAGGATTTTTTTTGGATTTTGAAGTCGTCCGACTAATCACAAACATATACATTAAGAGCCTAGAATTTTGCGTTTTTTTCTGTGGATTTAAGTAAGTAGTTTCCCAGTATACTAACAATGTCGGCATGAACAGTATACACTCTTGGAAATCGTTCGTTGAAATGAGTCGCCTATATATTAAGCAGTGTTTTATCACTGTTACATAAAAACTTTGTATTTAAAATAGATGCTATGACAATGTCGTAAATTTGCATAAATCATATAATGCAGCATTAGAAAAATGTCCTTACTTAAGTGTATTTAATTTCTTTACAGTTGAAGACGAAATACATAACGACTGTTCAACTACTGCTGATCCGGTTCTGGAGGATGACTTAACGAATAATTCTTCCGGATCTTATTTTGATGCGGATGGAGCAATTACGGGAATCCCAGTGTTTGACGAGTATGACGTGAATAATGCTATAGAGACTAATTCAAATAAATCGATAGTTAAAGGCAAATCATTAGATGCGGACATCTTGGAATTGAAAGAAAGAATCAGAAAAACTCGGAAAGAATCAAGTAAATGATTATATTTGGCAAACTTATTACTGAAAAATATATCCATTCATTTTATATCAAAATCATTAATGCTTACTTTATTAATTATTTCCAGCTGAAACGAATAACTTAAGCATGGCACCAGACAAGTTAAAAATACACCTTGATGATATCCAAAAGAAATACTCAGAGCAGGAAAAGAAATATAAATTAATTGAACAAGACTTGGAAAATATCATACGAAAGGCATTGGAAGCGGAATTACTAAAGGAACGCAGTAACTTGAAACAATCAATCCATGATGGTAAGATTATTAAACTACTTTAGTTTTTCAAGAGATGACTTCTGGTGCAAGTTTGAGCTCATTTGGTTTGGTAATGTGGACGTTATGGAAGTTTAAATTTTATATGTTTAGGTCAAAATGTTTTGGAAGAATTATTTTAAAAGGCAATATATTTTCAGTACCGGTAAAGGATATCTTTGTTTACTTTATTAAATGTGCAAAAGTTTCTGAGGTAGGAAATTATCAATCATTTGCTCCTGCGATCGTTTATTCAGGGAAAATGAGTTTTTAAAACAATTAACAAAACAATTAGCATTAGCTTCTAGTCTCAAATGTGCAGTATGTTTAAACGTGAGTTAAACTAATATGCAGACTGTGTATTTTAGGATAAATTATCACATGGAAAACTTATCACAGCAAGTTTGTAAATAAATAATAGCAGCAATTGAATAAGTGAATATATATTTAAATACTACCAACTTTGACATAAAAAAAACATTTAACACCAGACCCTTTAATCCCCTTGTTGTCAATATAAAATTTTCGTGCGCGCTACCATTTATAAGAATTCCCGATAATTTTAATTCATTTGTTAACATTTTAGCCTGTATCTCTCAAATGAATGACAAATTTCTAAAAGCATTTGATTGTATTGATAGTAAGCCATGTACAGTTTTCCAAACTGCCCCTAAAATCCCGATATTTTGTCCATTTGACATGACTGACAAGCATATGCTCCCAGCAATAACAAGAGTTGTTGGTTTAAAATGCAACTTTTCAAGTAGATTTAAGTATGCTAATTACGATGTAATAATTAAAATCTCGAATGCGCGTGTCCACGGGACTTGTGACTAAATAAAACCACGCGTCGAGCCTAATAATAATAAGTTAAAAAATAATAGAAAATATTAAATATTAGTGATAGTTTACATCAAAAGACCAACGAATAAGCTCAATGCAGAATTGAATTTAATGAATTTTGTCTCCCTATAATTTTCTTTTGGAGAATTTTCAAAATTTGTACTTTGCCACTCATATTCAAACGATGTGTTAGAGTTTTTAAATTTTAAATAAAGATTTTAAATTGTGCATTGACCTGGTTTGTTTTTATGCAAGCAATTTAATTTTATGCCGATTAAAATGATATATGGTAGGTGTTCATTTAAAGTAACAAAAACACATTACACATACACTATCCAAATAAACTGAAACTTGCTTCTAAATTCATCTTTTGATAAACTTTAAAAATCTACATCAAATTACTTTTTTTAATTTTGGCCCAAAAATGGCTTTTAGGAGTACCCATCATTACATAGTTAAAATTATTGATAAATGTTTACAGAAATGAAAGCAGAAAAAATGGCAAAACAAAACAAAGCTCTGGAGGAAAAGACAAACGTGATTGAAGATTTAGAAAACAAAATTATGGAAAAAAATAAACAGTTTGAAAAACAGTCAAAACATGTGCTCGAAATGGAAAGGGAACTGTCAGTGAAAAATGGAGTAGCAGAGGAAAGGTCATCAGAACTACAAGAAATGGAAACCCAAATGCTTTTAGTAAATACAGAGCTAGAGAAAAAGTCTGCAGCACTCGCAATTTTAGAAAATGAAATAATAGATAAAAACAAACAAATCGAAGATCAGTCAGAAGATCTTCAAATTTATGAAAGAAAAATTATAGAAAAAAATATAGACCTTGATGAAAAGT
The DNA here is from genome assembly GCA_034693345.1 of Entomobrya multifasciata. Taxonomy (NCBI): domain Eukaryota; kingdom Metazoa; phylum Arthropoda; class Collembola; order Entomobryomorpha; family Entomobryidae; genus Entomobrya; species Entomobrya multifasciata. Next base: position 3,025 of record JAQFXM010007623.1, read on the forward strand.
ACTCTGGTCTTATGGCATTAAACACTAAAACAATCAAATTACAAGAAGAACTGGAGGACAAATGTGGATCAATTTCACAATTAGAAATTCAACTGATTAAAATCAATAAAGAGCTCGACCTAAAGGCAGCAGAAATTGAAACAAAGGATGGAGAAATATTAAATAAAAACAAAAAACTAGACGAACAGTTCCAGATAATTTCAAAGATGGAAAGTAAGAAAACTGATGTCGAAATAAAATTTAAAGATAAGATCACGTTATTAGAAAAAAAGCTAGCGGAAAAAGAACAAGAACTGGAGAAAGCAACTCTATTTGTATTGGAGAGAGACAGACAAATAATTGAGAAAAATATTGAGTTGAACGATCTTCAGGAAAGCTTCGATAACCTGAAAATTAAAACTATAAAAAAGGACAAGGAATTGAAGAAAAACCGATCAGAAATGGAAGTTATGCAACTGCAACTACACTCTACAAAATTTACTCTCGATTTATTAATATCGAAATATGAAGACTTTGTCTCATTGCTGAAACAAAGTTCTAACGATATTATGCAACAACTTGTAGATGAAAATACGGACCTAAAAAGTGAAAATATTAATTTAAAATCGAATTTAAATGACATCCTCATTTGCGTTGAATTGTCTTTTAAAACAAATCCAGTCAGTAAGAAAATCAACGATATTCAACTTCTTGATAACGAATTGTGGATTAAAAGCCAGTCTCACAATATTCAACCATTTCAATATATAGCTTTTAAAATGATATGTGATGCATGGCCAGCAACAGCACTTATATATGACCTGAAGAAAGTTTTATATGAAGCCCAAGATACTTTCAACATTAGAAGAAACAAGTTTATGGAAAGCTTGTTTAAATATAACCAATGGATTCTTAAAAACGGAAAACCTTATCAAAGAAACGGAGAACATATTCTTTGCCTAGGGCATGCTCGAATTGAATTGCAGAAGATAATTGGTTTTCAACGAGATGCATTGATTCCCCTTGACGACTACGGAGGTGCAGTAGTTTACATTGACGGGGCAAACATAGGACGAACTGACAGAAATACATTGGACTCCGTCAGAGGGAATCCATTACGAAGAGGAAAATATTTTGCGACAATTGAGAACGAAAAATTTCATGTTGAGCAGACCACAGTACAAAAGTATAAACGAAAGCCCATTCATTTCTCTCTAATCACAAAGTGGATAAAGACAATGACAGAGAAAAAGTTATTCCGAAAATTTGTCGTTGTGCTGCGAAATGATGATCTTTATGATCCAAAAGATCCAACGAATAAAATTGCACTGAACAATGAGCATTATCAGGATCTTGTACAGTTATCAATTGATAATGATATGGTAGAAATAGTTGAACTTGATGGATACGATGATATATATTTGGTTAGCCAGGGTTGTAGTCACAATGCAGTTATTTTTTCCGGAGACGAGTATAGGGACTTACGAGACTGGATAGATGAAGAAGATTACGAAGGTAAAGAGGAGCATGATATGAAACCAGGAGAAAAAGGAAACGTGGTAAAATATGCGTTTGGAGAAGAAATAGAAAAATGGTTGAAGGGCGGATGTGGGAAAATATTTTTCCAACTTAAACCACAATATGACCCAATATCAGAAAGTGTTATAGTAAGAGCCGACAGTTATGGGTATAATGGCTACACAAATGCAGCTTTAGAAGCCTATACTATTCTTCCATTAAAAAAGAAGCCATCATTGTACTGACAACAATTATGTCCACCGTACTTTTACCATATATAAAATTAAATTAATTACTTATGAAATAATATGGTTTCGTTAAATATTGTATCACTGTTACTGTATCACATTAAATTTAAATGAAGTATATTTCATCAAAATTGATTTTAGGTTTTGATAAATAAATATTTATATCTTATACCTTGAATAGTAAAATGTAGCCTTTTAAAATTATAAATGTACTTAATATAAAGTTAAATGAATAATCCCTGGAAACCAGCGTGTGAATAAGTTACTGTTTAGTTTTTACCGAAAAGTAAAGTTTACAAGGCTTTGACTCATTCCATCAAATATTTTCTACAATGATTTGGCTTTTAAGGAACACATTATTATTTTCGAGTTATAGTTTATTAGCACAATTCAAATTGGGGTAAGCCAAAAATTTGATAAAAACATCAGACTATCCGTATACTATAAAAATAATACATAGCCTTAGTGCTTCGTACGCCATGCTCTCATTCTCATGATTAGTATTCTGTTTTTGTGTATGTTTATGCATCATTGAAATATAATATATTGCCGTATGCTCATAGATAAGATAAATGAGACTAAATTAAGTCTAACCAAATAAGCACCTCATTTCACCTTCACTGTTCCGCAAAAAAAGTTCATTAATTATATTAGACTAACCCGTCCACGATGAGGAAACTAAATATTATGCATGCTTGGATGACGATCAACAATAAATAACAGGTAACCATTTTTCATATTTCATTCCGCACACTCGCTTCAAATATTGCACAACAAAATGAGTTTTGTTTAAATCTTTCGTTTCTTCTAAACATTTTATTTTTCTTATATTTACAAGCCGTGCAAGATGTATAACTCGATATGCACATGTATGTAAAAGTAAAAATGACTTCGACAGTTCATCACCATACCATCACCAAATATTGCTCCCAAATAACAATTTATCATTTTACCCTTGTATTACACTGTTGTGTAACATTACATCAATACAAATGAATCAAGCAACAAGTTGTATACATGGGACAATGTGAAGGTGTACTTTGTTTGCATTAATTGTAGCGTATGATTTGTGTTGCTAGTATATTTAAAACTGAAGTCAAATCCCAAAGTAAATGTAACCATGCTCATTGATAAGCATTTACCCATCAATATTCTCCACCCTATTGGTGCTGAATATCAATTGGTGAAATTCGATTCAATAAAAATCCCCAAAATGATTTAATTCCTTCGCTTCCTGTTTTCAACCTTATAAATAGTAATTTGTACGCTAGTTTCATCATCGTCATCACGCTCAGCAAGGTGATGCAATAGCATCAGCGGTAGAGTGCGTCGCTAAATAAAGATATACAGGAGGTGATGGGCACACTTAAGAGGCATTAACTGTTTTCAATATTTAACACTTAACTTGTGGGTTTTTTGTAGTTTTTGTCATTAAATTTTTCAATCTTTTTCTCCTGTTTTTAAATTCATCATTTCCTAAGTTAATTTTTTAAAAAAATATTCTTTTAGTTTTAGAATAAGTTCAAAAAAATTATTTTATTCTAATATTTGCTTTATTTTAGTTATCCAGTTTTTTTTTAATTTGACTAAAAATATTACCAATTTTTAAAAATAAATTTCTGTCTCATATTTAATATATTTTTCAAAAAAAAAAGTTCTAAAATTAACATTTTTTGCTTAAACTTCTCTATGTAGTTGTCAAGATCGAGATGAGATCAGATTATGCTCGTGTCGTTGTGTGTTGTGTTGAGTTTGGCGTTAATTGGAGGTAAATTTAATGATTTGGATGGCATCAAATGATGCTTCAAATGGGCATGAAAAATGACTTAAATCTCGTAACTTGTTGGATAATGAATATTGTGACTTGATAAATAAAATGCAAAGAGCGAACGGAAATTGATAATGTTAAAAATATACTACTAAACCGTAGAGTCAATTATTATTGAATAAGAAAAATATCAAAGTTGTAGATTGACTGTATTAATGGACAGCAATTACAAAGAATAGAGCAAGTTGTCTGTTTAGCTGGATAGTAACAGCCTTTTGACAAGTAAAAATATGAGGTGATCCGGTAAAAATGGTTTACACTGATTACACATTTGAGAATCTTAAAATTTTGCTTGCACAGAGAAACGGCATGTTAAAACATATTAGGTACATTTTAGGTATAAAATAACCACAGACAAGATTTTTTAGTTTAGTTTTGAAATACTATATATTTTAAAGGTTTACAATTATAGTTTAGGCCAATGTCTAAGCGCGACAAGAAAAAATTCCGGCATAATAATTAGTTTAAGGATTTGAGACACTTTAACCTGAGTGAAAAACTTCTAGTTGACCGTTTCTAGTAATTAGAATTTTCTAGTAAATATACTGTTTAAATTAATGAAACTAACTTTTAAGAAAGGAAATTCTGGTAGTTCAAGGAATCTACTTGAACAACCACTTTGTAAATTACATAGGAACTGGCTACGTTAAATTATGCTACGTCTACAAACAATAATTTGAATTAAAACGAATGTATTTTTTTAAACTTTGAGTATTTATGAAATCTAACGAATCAATTCTAATACAAAAGCTATAAATCCTCCTTTGAATAAAAATTAAATTTATCAGAAAAAATTTCACCATAAAAACCGCAATTAGTCTAAAAGTATTTACATATGAAAAACATAGCGAAAGTAAAAAAACGTCTACACATTTGCTTTATCAATTCAAATTATTTTTATTGAAAATTTTAGATCTACACAATTTTTCAAGTAAATCTTCTATTGTAATTAATTACATAACAATTGTATCACTCAACCAATTATTACTCTACTTACTTCACTAAAATTATAAGTAAAGTAAAAAAAATCCTTGTTTTAGTCACTCAAATATACCATTTATCCATCATTTACAACTAATTTAATACAAAGTTAGCCACAAAATTCAATTTTGATAACTTTACAAAGCACGAATAAAATTTTAATTTTATCTTGAATTTTCTTGAGAGAACATAAAATTGGTACATTATTTCGTATGAATTCGTCCGAAGCTTTCGTATGAATTCTTCCGAAACTTTCGTATGAGATCTTCCGAAACTTTCGTATGAATTCTTCCGAAACTTTCGTATGAATTCTTCCGAAACTTTCGTATGAATTCTTCCGAAACCGCAATAACTCCTGAACTCACGCCTTTCAATAGCTATGATGATGCCTCATGAGTCCATAAATAACGAACAACAAACTACAACAAGTAAATTAAACTTTGACAAACTTTAATAGGAAATCTTATCGGTACGTTGATAAGATCCCTTTTCCTGCTATTTCTAGCTAGGTTGTTACTTCTGCCCAAACGTGGCAAACAATGATAAGTTTTACAAATTGCTTGCGGTATTTATACCAAATTCTAAAAACATCCAAAAATATTAAACTACAATTAACAGGAAGTAAAAATCTAAAAATAGCTTTCATGAAGAAAGCTTCACAATTATGACAAAAGAAGTATCGATCAGATAAGCTGATCGATACTTGACTAATAATTAACATAACATCGAACTTTGACCTTTGGACATTTGGTCTCAAAATAAAGATAACAAAAAATACTCAAAATCTGCATGATAAATCTAACATTAAACCATAACCGTCAATACACATTGAAAAGTCAATAATGATAATTACAATTCATTATTTTCATTTAAACATACATATGTAGACAAAAGTTGCCACTTTTCGTAATCCAGCGTTTTCAGCTGGAGAAATACTAACAAGTTAAGCGTAAATAGTTAGAGCTAAATATTTGTTACTATTCAAACTTCAAATATTTTCAACATGTAAAGTTCATGAACAAAGTTATATTAAAACTTTTTATAGAGCACCAAGAAAACATAAGTAGTGGCAAAAATATAACACGCTGAATTTCCACAGAATGTGTCACTGCAAATTTGCAATTCAGCTGTCATAAAACTTTCGGTCGAGAACATAAATCGCTATTACATCATTTTGTGAATGACAAGCTTAAAACCAATAAAAAAATCATTTAAGCAAAGAAAATTAAAAAATTAAAATGTATAAACTGTCTCTATTAAAGAGTATTGAATTATTTTGTCAATTTAATTTCATGTTTAACTGAATGCGATAAAACCACCAAAATATCAAGATGATGATTTTGGTGAATTAGATCAATCATTGTAAAAAATTCAAATTTGCAATGGTCGAACGATGCAAGGAAACGAGTTTTATGGTTTACAAAACAAATCAACCACTCTTTACTAATGTTGCACTAAAAATAATATGCTTGATTGAAATATTTAGTTGTAATATGTTAATAGTTCCATCTAACTATTTTGCGAGAAAAAATTACGTAAAAACATAAACATTTACTTCTCAATGTTACCCTATATTCATTATGGTAGGAACGCAGAGAATTGAAAAAAATCTTGCGTATTGGTTATTTATTTGCTATTCATATGTCACATTTGTCATATTAGGTTAATTTAAGCAATCAATGCACAATTGTTAATATTATTTATTAAATACATTATACGCAATTTTATCAAATTTCAAAAACCCAAATTGTATAATACGTTTTTGCAAATAGTTCAGCAACACTCATGTCCAGTCTTTGTTAGCTTTCAGTAGAATTGTTAAAAAAGAACTGGAACTCTAAAGTAGTCATGTTGTAAAAATCATAACAAAATGATTATCGAGTGAACAAACTTAAAAATGGTACAATTTAACAAGATATTTGACCTAAAACGTTTTGTCATTTACGTCGTCAAATAATATAAAAAGTGATTTGGCTATACTGCCAGACCACTGTCATTCTAAACAATTTGAATTGTTCTGTGTGCTACCATCGAACTTTGATCATCTATTGGGTACCATGTCTTTATTGTATCTGTTGTTCATGTTTTTTACTTCTGTCTCCATATTTCAATGTAAATTCGCGAAACATTTTCATCAGTGATTGTATTCCAGAAGTTCCTGCAATTTTCAAAAACGTGAAATAATTTAGCCATACACTTTTTTGTGACTTAGAGCATGTGCTTTCTCCATTGTTAAGGTGTCCCACGTGGTGTATTGTACGTAAAATTCAAATTTTATATATTTGGCGGTCCACGCCTCTCTTATTACCTTTTATCACACCAAATTAACGTGCCTATATTAAAAGATAGGACGACGAGTGAGGCTCGGTAAGTATCTACAATTTGAATTTACTTTATACTGAAAAGAATACTTTATAAAACATTACAGGTAGCAATAAAGTCACAAAACAAAATATTTATAATAACGTACAATTTTGATTTCGTATAGAGTCGACTCACCATTTATTTGCCTAAATAAATACAGTTGACCTCTAATAATTTCCAAGCATTCGATTTACAACACAGGGTTAACTAAAATATGTCTTTGTCAAAAAGAAATGATTTGACTAAAAATTTCTACAATATATTTTTCAAACTGAAGTGTTGTCTGAGTACATTTCCACTAGTAAATTGCCTCACATATTTTGAGTTATGATGGTCCCTTTGTTTTGGTTTGATTATTAAACCTGTCCTAATTTCAAATGTTTCATAAATTTTGATTTTGATTTAGCCTGTGTTTGAACAGACGAATATTTATAGATTATTTTGCATACATTTTGCAGTTTTTGTGACAAACTAAACAATAACTGAATTAGGGTTTAATTTAACTTCGCTGAAAAATGTTCATCTGTAGTTTCTGTCACAAAACACAAAGTTTAAAACTGTTTAAAAAAATCCTACTAATCAATGGCATCGGTCAAATAATCATTTGAATCTTGTTCATCAACTTAGCAACACCATTACGAAACGATAACATACCATTACGCAGACAACGGAAAGGCAGTTATTATTTAATTATTAATTTTGCCTGGATTCAGAAGTCTGCAATCTGCATTAATAATTTACGTGAGTTATTTAAGATCTGATTCCTCAAAAACTCGTGATATTAGTATAAAAAATATAAATATGTTTCGCCAAACCCATTTACTTCGAATTGAAAGTTACCCCACGATTTTCTGCGATAATGCAAATTTTAGCACATATTTCTCGATTTAGGTTGAAATGTCAAAACTATTTTATTGATGTCAGCGAAAGAGGTTCGTTTAAAGCTTATGTTTTATTAAATTATTTTAGATAGACGGAAAACTCGTCTGCAAATATTAAAGACGCATAATTGATTTTGAGTTTTTACTTCCGTGGCAGTTCCAAATTGATAGCAAAGTGATTTGCCTGCCAAAAATTTTGAAGTCGGGATTATTTTATTACGAAACCCGAAAATATGAGTTTCTTCTTTTAGAATAAAATTTTATATTAATCATTACCCAGCCTTTTTCTAATTCGGGTTAACAGCTAACGCAAAAGTTTTAAATTATATCATATTCGTATAAAATATTCCAGTAAACAAAATATATAACCCTGTCAATTTTTAAAGATTTTAGTAAAAGCATTGACGCAAATAAAGTATAGATCCGTAATAAAACGGTTGCTTTATAGTGGTCATATGCCAGATTCAATGTGACTCTCAATCTAAGCTGAACTAATTTCAAAACCATAAATTCTTAAGCCATGATTGTCCAACATTTTAAACTTTTTTCGAAAATTCTCCAACTCAACGAAATTCTAAATTCAGTGCCCTTTCATTGGAACAATATACTACTGAAACTTGAATGCGAAGAGTGTCCCAAAAGCACAATACGACGTCGCAGTTTTCTGTTTTTGCACTTTGTAACATTGCTAATATACTGTCTACAGTACAAGCATGCATTTGGAGCCAACCAACAATATCTTCAACTGTCTGGATCTGAATTGTTTCTTTACTGGATTGGATTATTGGTGAATATAGGATCGCACAAGTCCCT